>JAOPJL010000125.1:9005300-9018725 GCA_027123545.1 Trisopterus esmarkii
TGTGTGTGTGTGTGTGTGTGTGTGTGTGTGTGTGTGTGTGTGTGTGTGTGTGTGTGTGTGTGTGTTTGTTTCAGAAAAATACTGTAGTGGTGTTGGGTTCCGTCAGGGGCAAGATGGAGGAGACACGTGGGAATGTATAGCAGACACGCGGTGGCATGTATGTACTCATGGGCACGTGGGTTTTCCCCCCTCTGTGTATGTGTGCGTGTGCATGCGTGTCTGGGTGTGTGTGCTCGAATGTGTGTATGTGGTCAGAATGGTGGAGATTCCTATTAGATTTTGGTTTCAGATTTCGCAGAGTGCCGAACTTCTGAACTCGGGCCTCGGTTCTTCCTGTTGCTTTAGTTGCTCTGGCGACGATTTGATTGGTGCACTTAATGTTGATGGGGTTGAATAGTTAAATGTATCAATGTGGATTTGCACTATTATTTATATAAATGTGGCTTGTGGAAATAAAATAATAACCAGGAAATATCAGAGGTATTACATTGACCAGATATACATGATATTCTTATTGTCATATATATCTCAATATGAACAGCCAGAGAACAGCAAAGACCCCCTCTGCCAACTATTATGACTCATAATGAGATAATTTACTAAATTCACCCTTTTGGATGATATCTGATACCTGGCTGAAGTTGTTAGCTTTCAATCCCGTTCTAAAACATTGCACTATTTAAGTTGAATAAAGGGTGATTTGATATTTTAAGTATGATTGAATAGTTATGCTGACCCTTATTAGGCTTACTTAAATATATATCCTTGAGAAGACATAAGGGTTTACTCATTGAGAGTCCTACCAGGTGATGTGGATTTTCACTAGGCGTAAAAACCCATTTTCAATCGAATTGCTAAAAACAAAAAGACTCCACTCGTGCTCGTATGTGTGTGTGTGTGTGTCTGTTTGTGTGACCTTTATGCGTGACTTAACAAAGTCGTTGAAAAGCCGAGGAAGGGGAGAGAAAGGTTCCCAGGCTGACATGTGAGGCCTGCACCACGGGAGGACTATCAACCTATGATGTGTTTTAAAATGAGTATTGTACAATTTTAACTGTTGCAAAGAATAGAGCTCACCTATACTCCTCTAGAATGGATACATGACAATGTAAACGCAATATCATATTACTCTATCCTAAGGAATGCAACTGCGCACACATGCACAAGAAAATACATTTTTATGAAATCTATGTATAAATATATGACAAAATCTATTTAATTAGAATGCTATGCACCCTCATAGAGTTGTTATAGATGTTCTTTAGGCATTATGTAGACTAGGTAAACGCCCGCACATCACCGCGAATGTCGAGGCTGTGTAAGTATTATACCTGTTTTCTTTTCTTTTTGTAACGTCCTGGAGAGAGGAAAAAACAAACGTGAATATGTATTCAAGCCCTCTTCAGTTAGAGTCCCTCTGATGAAGAGACGAAGATATGTATAGATCATCTTACCCTGTACACCAGCTCAAACCATTTACAAGAGTTAATAAACAAATATGTGACATATGTGACGTTTTTGGATGTGTTGTTGCTTTCTGTTTTATTAACTTATTCAACTGAGGTATTCGACTGTGGTTACCCTTTGTTTATTTTAGATTGAACCCACATATTGAGCTTTTTATGTAACTAGAGAAGTAACCGGTGGACAGTTTTTTGTCTACTGATTGAAGAACGCTTTTTTTGTTTGTTTCGTAAATGATCGTACGAGGTTAAACCATTGCCGTTAGGACGTCATAGTATTTGAATGTACGTTCTGGACCTACTTTGGGGTCATAGTGTCAGATTCAAAAAAACAAAAACAACCTCTAGCTTTGATAAACGACAACATCCGCTTAGTGTGACGCCCCCTCTGCGCAGCCAATCACAAGAGGCCCTCCCTCCCTCATGTTGTTTTGGAGTCACCCAACGCACGTGGCCGTCAGAGGGAATGCGGTGACTCTCGCTGCGAGGGAACAGGGATCGGCTGTGTGACACGACATCCACCTGTACGACAACTCACTTCCGCCCGCAGGAGTGTATCAAACGGGTCGCGCACAGACAACTCGACTATTTATTTATAGTAAACAGTGGAACGATGTCTGCTGATATGAAGGACACGCCAAGTCGGGATATCCCAGCGCCCACCAGGCGGGTCACTGTCCACGATGCTGCCCACATGCCCCAGGATTACTCGAGTACCCCCGGAGGGACCCTGTTCAGCACCACTCCTGGAGGTAACAAGTACGCTCACTGGACTCACCCACGTTAACCTTGTTATCGCCATAGTTCATGACCAGGCCAATAATGGGACTATAACCTGTAGCGTCCAAATGTGGATACGTGTCCATGTCAACGCAGATCGGTCGATTGTTTTATCAAACCACTTTTTCATTGACTTTACAAAGTAGCAAAGTATCGACGCACGTCAGATTACGTTAGACATACAGCGTTTCATGTTGGTTCCTGCATGTTAGTAATTTGTATTTGAAAATGAGCGAAACGCATGACCTCCTGTCGCGTAAGCTACAGTAGTCGACCGTTCAGTCCTTGTTACAGGTAAATGCACCCGTATCAAGACGGAGTCTACTTTCACGTCACACAGAATCTATCTTTAATGTGTGACGTCAACGTGTCGGACCCGTGG
Source organism: Trisopterus esmarkii (assembly GCA_027123545.1). Lineage (NCBI taxonomy): Eukaryota > Metazoa > Chordata > Actinopteri > Gadiformes > Gadidae > Trisopterus > Trisopterus esmarkii. Next base: position 9,007,926 of record JAOPJL010000125.1, read on the forward strand.
TCAAGGGGCACATCGCCAGTTTAAGTAGCCCTGCCATCCTATTTATAGGGGCGACGCATGTGACTTGGTACTACAGCATGCAGGTGTGGAGCCGAATAACAACATGTTTACTCATTTACAATTCGTCATAGATGACATTAGAAGGTAATGTTCATGGCTTAGATAAGGGCGTGGTATGCTCCTCTTTAGGCTTGCACGAAAAACAAGATTTATTTTTGGTATTGGTAAACCCAACCCACATGCGCCTCATTTAGTGTTATGTATTGACCGTCCATTGACTCCTCTCCTCAACTTCAAGAAGACCAACATTTTAGCAATGTTGACTGCAATTCACATGTTTTAACACATAGGTAGCCTATAGCTTACTTTCTCAGTAAACTTCTCAGCAGTAGACCGGCAGCCAAGATGCTGAACAGTAAACTGGCACATGCAGTACCAGCCCTGGTTTGAGGTTTAAAACTGCTGCAACGTGATGGAGCTTGACTGGTTCACCTCTACCCGCTATGTGTTTAGCACACGGCACGGTTGAACTGATATACAGAAGGGCACACACACATGCTGCATTACACCCTGTCGTTTGGGAGGGGTAAGGGGTTGACTGTGTGAATGTTGTTCCTGTTCTCTGAAGCTCAGTAATAAAGTGAGTAATAAAGCAAAGGTCATTGCGTTTTACATTTTTTACATTTCCGCTGCTGCCCTCCAGGAACCAGAATCATCTATGACCGGAAGTTCCTCCTTCAGTGCCGGACATCTCCTTTGGCGCGGACTCCGCCGAGCCTGCCTGACATCCCGGGAGTCACCAGCCCCCTGAAAGCAGCTGACGTAATAAATACCTCTAGCTGCAGTACCCATGTCCACCACCGCGAAGGCAGCGCTGGTAAGACGCTTTCCATCAATGCCCCTCACGTTTAAATGTGTGATTTCAGTTTTACCTAATTTTGACCTTTTGCTTCTCTTTTTAGGTGATGATTCCCAGTTTGAAATGGACATTTAAAGTTCTAAACTGAGGGACAAAAAATATAAATCCTGCCAATTTAAAGTATGAGTAGCATATATTTGCCCATACTAAACTAGTGCTGTGCCATATAACACACTATGTACTCTTAAAAGGCTAAGGATTAAGTTGGAAGGTAAAAAGTGTGGACTTTTTAAATGTCGGATGTAAGTTTGAAGGTGGTCAAGGTACTAATGTGATGGTGTTCAACAGTTTGTTTAAGATGGGTATAGCACGGCATGCCTTTTTATAATCAAATACTATTTTTTTACATGTATGTATGTGTTTTCATTCTGGAGGAGGCTGTATCAACAGACTGTTCTGAGGTTTGTTTTTGTCGTATAATTGTTTCAAATCCTGACACTGTATTGGGTGTGTTTAGTTATTAATGTCATAATAAATGGCCAAAACAAGCATGATCCAATTTGTTAAAAATATAGTCTGACACATCCAATGTGTAGAGCAGGGACCTAGCGTATGAGTTGTTAGCCGATGTTTCTGACAAAATACACATTTGTTTTTGACCAAAATATTTAATGATGAATAGAAATGTACCAAGTCATTTTCTCTATTCATACAAAGCAATATTCTACCATGCCTGTGTGTTTTTTATCTGATTTGTTTTCAATTCACAAATCATAAATCTCAGATGACACACAAATTTCAGACCCTTTTTGCGTCTTTGTTTTGTAGTCACAGTTATGAACTATAATCCTTTTATGATGGTGGCCCAGGACTGTGTGTGACATCGTGTTTCAACCTGCTACAGCCGTAGATGTTGGACTCTACCCCAGGCAGTCACAGGTTGCAACGTGAGGCTGGTTGGTTAGATGCCCTGTGTTTGTGAGTGAGTGACACAGAACAAACCGTTCTGGTATGTCAACACCGAAGCCAGAACAAATTCCCCATCAGCCCTGGCCAACAATTTCTAGGTCTGGTCACAGATGGTAGTTCCCACAGGCGCTGTACCAGAGTTAGGGTTTATTAAGAGAGAGCCGGGGCAAAGATAAAAGATTAAGAGAGAACCTAACACAGAAACTTATCAGTGGCCAAAGCTAAATAATGTTATGTGTTATGTGCTGTATGAGATCTTTAACATTAGGCACGCCATTTTTAACCTCATTGAATGGTGCTGACTGATCATTCCATTAAGTTAGCAAATTCCGATATGAAACAGACACGGTGCGAAAATATGAAAATATTAAATGTTTTATTAAATACAGCAAACAATACAGCAAAAAATACATATGGGTTAACATGACCTAAAAATAGTAGGAGCGCTAAATTGTTAGCTCTGTGGTTAGCTCTTTACAGCGTGGTCCTCGTAGCATGGAGGTCCCACCCCGCAGGGTGCATGGAACAGAAAAGTGCCCGTTTGTGGACAGCTTCACTCGGTCCTGTAGTGCTTAGGTTGGTGATTCTGGCCTGATTGTGTTACCGACCAGTTTTAACGATGCAGTCCACAGAACTCTCCCTGATTAATGGCCAGATGGGGTTGAACAATACATGGCCTAAAACGGCATGTTTGCAACTCAATCAGTGCCTTGTATAGGCCCATAGTCTACTTTTAGCGTTGATCATTTAGAATGGATGTCCACTTCAAACGGTAGCACAAACCTTTAAAAAAACAAATCTTAAAAAAAAAAAAAAGTTGAATATAATATATTCTCAATCGTGACTTTTAACGTTACTCTTGCGATATCCCATATGGACCCTGACACCAAGCAGTACACTTTAAACTTTCATCTTCTCACCGGTTGTCGCCGTCCAACATTTAAGTGCCAAAGGGATGTTTGTGTGTAGCGTCCATCGCCGTTTTTGCAGTTTTTGATAATTGAAACGGACAGTGTCTCTCGCAGCAAAAAAATATCCAATGAAACCCTTGGGCTCAGTGGCATCCACACTGCTCCACCACCATGTCCTCGTGGTGCCTCATCACCATCTTGCCGTTCTCGTAGTAGAGCATGGAGAGCGGCGCCAGGCGCGTGGGCACGCAGGACGGACACGGGGCCTTCTCCGGGTGATGGAGCTTCAGGAGACTCTGGAACAACAACAACAACAACAAAGAGTTAGTGTCAAAATGAAGGGAGGGACAAAACAGCTGGAGTGACAAAACTTTCGAATTCATTACAAGACACGAATTGCGTCAGTGTAAAAGAATGCGTGGGCCTCCTCTTACCTGCATGTAGGCGTGGTTGGTCGGCGTGTACGTCTCGTCCAGGGGGCTGGGGCAGGTGCCCTCGCAGCGGTACGCGTTGTACCCCTTGGGGTACACGATCCACTCGCTCCAGCCGATCTGACCGAAGTCCACCCACATGTCCACCTTCCGGCACCGCTGGCCCGGCCTCTCCCCCCGCCCGGCGGGAGCTGGAGCGGGCGGCGCGGGGTCGGCCACAGCCTGGTGCACCTCGCCGCCGCCGCCCTGCTGGTGTTGGTGCCGGTGGTGCTGGTGGTGATGGCTCTGCTGGTGCCTCTTGGCCCGGTGGCCCGACCCGCTGCCGGGGGCCGGCCCGCCCTCCCTCTCCAGGCTCACGTACTTGGACCGCTTGGCGGTGTGGATGAGGGTGTTCGCCCGCCGGCCCCCGGAGACGGGGCTCTGCTTGGAGAACACCACCAGCATCACCTGGTGGGCGGGCGCATGCGCCACCCTCCCCTCCACCTCTTGGCTCTCCTCCTCCTCTTCCTCCTCTTCCTCTGGCTTCCCCCGCTGCTCCTGCCAGCGGACCAGCAGCTCCGTCATGTTGAACACCCTCCAGGAGGAGGTGGAGGTCATGGAGGCCGGGCGGGCCCTCAGACGGCCCAGGAGCACGCCGTGACCGGCCCCCCGCTGGGGGGAGTGGTAGAGGGCCACGGTGGCCCGGGCGGACTGGGAGAAGGCGGGCAGGCGGAGGCGCAGCTCAGAGCGCTGGACGTTCTCGCTGTCGGAGATGGAGGACAGGTCGAAGGTCACCGACCATCTCTCTGCTCTCTGCTGGCAAGCTGAGGGGTGCAAAGAGGCAGGACCCGTGAGTGGTGAATAACAACCCCCCGACCACACTTTGTGTTGTGCAGACACGTCACTTTTCACTAGGTCATGGATGCACTGCGGTTTATAAACGTAGTATAACTTCAGTTGAACCAGCTGTAGTCTAATAAAAACGCTAAATCTATTTTACGCATTACTTTTACGCATACTCATTACGACATTGTAGACAACCCCGACTCCGTTAAAAATAAAAAGAGTACATAGTTTAAGTAACCATTAATAAAAGGAAATTAAATTAAGAAAAGTGTCTTCTTCTTACCTTTGGCGACGAGGTTGATCACAGCATCCGCCTGGTGCAGGCCTGGGTTGTCCTCTTGCCGGACCCCTGCCGCGGGGCCCAGCGCCGTGTCCTTGGTGGTCACGTGCTCGGCCCGCAGCGTGCGGTACAGCTGCATCATGTACAGGGGAAGCCGGTTGCCGCGGCCGCTGCCGGACGACTGCGGGAGACCGCGCATCCGGTGGAGCACCGCGTCACTGCGGTGGCTCCCAAAGAAGGGATCCGTGGCATCTCCAACACGAACTACATCCGTAAGAAGAGCGCACAGAAAAAGCAAAGTAATTCCGTGCATGGTGCCAAAGTATGCTTCCTTAGTACTCAGCAGAGTAATAGCAGTAGTAGTAGTAGTAGTATAAATAGTAACTGTTATTCCAAATTGTGCGTATTAATCCCTCGGATAAACACTCCAACTCCTCTCTCAGGTGTATAGTCAGGAACTCCTTCTCTCAGGTTGTCTGCGGGAGACTGACCGAGCTGTGGTGTGGTGGGCTGGTTTTATAGTAGGTGTCACCCATCGGCCCTTGTGCCTACTTCTGTCAAACGATAAGTGCTGGAGGAGAGCGTGTGATCCGCGGGAGAACAGAGAGAGAGCTGTCATAAGCAGGTCGTTGTGTATCGAAACCCATCGCTCTTTGGTGTGGCCGGTGTCCGTGAGCACTCTGTTAATGGACGCGCTGATTGTTGTTGTGTTGGATATTAGAGATCCCTTTGATAAGAGAGCATGACAATAATATTAGTTAAGAAGATGACTCGCTTCAGCAAAGTTATGTGATTAATGGGCCACTAGCCCTGGAGTTAATCATGAATGGGCCTGTAGGGCAGGATGATGATGGGATAACTGTTGTGTCAGTATACGCTACTATATAGGCCTACCTTTGGTGGGATAATGTACAATGATGAAGTTGTCCATTCAATATTGTACACTTTAAATGATACATCAGCAACCACGTCATAAATAAGGCTTAGGCCTACTTTTAAAATAAATACGATTTTTATTGTTATTCAATAAATCAATATTTTTTTTTATTTGAAGTGTGTAAAGTTCAACATTTGTTGTTATTGTTAATATATGAACAATAAAATAAGACCAATAATACCAGGAAAATAAATAAATACGGTTAGATGTATGTATGTAGATGTCGGCTTATTGTTTGAATAAAGCCTAATAATAACAATAATAACAGCATAATTAAAAGAATCAAACATATAACAAACTAAAGGACGTATCATAATATGAGATGCATCTATTTGTTCTGGTCATAAAGAATATTGTAAATGCATCACAATATTAGTCTATTTGGTTATTGGTACTGTTATTAATAATATTACCTATTGTGAGTCTTTTCGAAATATATGTTGTATGCTTGTGTTACTTTATTGTATTGTAACTTGTTTATTTAGCAATGGTTTAGGGAGTCCAATTCCTGATGTAAATATGTAAGTCCCATGATTCTGATTCTGTTGCTAATTCGCATGGTATGTATTCCAAAAAGATCAGCCACAAATACATTAAACATAAGTACAAAGTCATCACTCACAACTACAAAGTCGTCAAACACCACTACAAAGACACAAAGACATTAAACATAAGTACAAAGGCATCAAAGCCAACTAAATATACATTAAACACAACTACAAAGACATGAAACACCACTAAAAATACATTAAAACGATCTACAAAGACATTAAACCTAACTACAGAGACATTAAACACAACTACAAATTCATTAAAACGAACAAAGACATTAATCACACAGCTACAAAGAAAGTGAACACAACTAAAGAAGCATTTAATATTAATATAATTCGCATGGTATGTATTCCAAAAAGATCAGCCACAAATACATTAAACATAAGTAAAAAGTGATCACTCACAAGACGTCAAACACCACTACAAAGACACAAAGACATTAAACATAACTACAAAGGTATCAAAGCCAACTAAAGATACATTAAACACAACTACAGAGACATTAAACACAACTACAAATACATTAAAACGAACTACAAAGACATTAATCACACAGCTACAAAGAAAACACAACTAAAGAAGCATTTAATATTAATAGCCGTGGATGAAGTTGCACAGATTTATTTTCTCCAGATTGTGCTTTTTCAATCCTTTGATTTAAGAGCATTAATCAAATGTGTTTCATTGAAGTCGTGAATCTTTCTTGACATTCGGTGATGAATGAATGGTACAAAATAATTATCTACGTCCAGGTCCTGCACATGCCCTCAGTCTGAATGTTATTTTAATGCAGCTTTAACGAGACTGTTTACATGTGTGTCGGCTATTACTGCTGCGGTGTAGGCCTACTATTTGTCCTTCTGAGGTGTTACTTGTAAACACGCATTACACCGACTCTATCCTCCAGCAGGGGGCACTGTGTGATTATAATTCCGCATCAACAGCTAATGACCGTAAGGTGCCGATGAATTTATAGGCTATCTTAACCAGCAATGACGTAACGTAAAATGTATAGGCTGTATTCCAGTATCTTTCCAATGGCTACTGACATAGAGTATGGTTTGTAATCTTAATTGTTGTTACCGGATTATCTGTTAGATCAAAACAGATGACCACACAATTTCTCGTTTAGCACGTTATCCAAACTTGCCCCTGTTGAAATGCCCATTTCCGTGACCCTGCGTGAATAGAACATGGCTAGGAATAATCCCAGCCGCTAAATGGCAACGCATGCCGTTATAATGCACTGCGCACAGCCATTACGCGCACGGACATTACGCAAACAACCATTACGCGTTTGCGCACTTGTTACCTGCTTTAGACTTAACCTATAGGCCTACGTTGATTTTCTTCCTGTGCTGTGCTGTGTTCATAGTGCCATTACAAAATAGCCTACTTATCCCATCGAATACATGAAACGTTTTAATCCCCCGTGTATCTCCGGGGAATAGATTGATTGAAAGATACATAATGAAGGGCAAACTGTTAGATTCTCAGATGGCCTGATGTCCTGCGGGCCTCAGTCGTCTGTTATGACGACCTTGCTTTGTCCATGTGGGTCTCAACTTGGCGTCAGCACCACGCAGTGTTTTTCCCTATATAAAACAATAAAACCCATATTACTCGATGTTCTAATTAATAGGATACTTTATTGTTGTGTGTTATTGAATGTAGATATTCACTGCGACAACAAGTCGGACAATTATAAAATGTCATCAAGTTTCCGCAACGCGAACAACAACTTCAATCGGTCAAAGCCCGGCGGCGAGCGGCTATCACGGAGCCTCTGCTGGCTCCTCGTGCTGCAGGCAGGGACTCGTTCCCGCCTTGATTTAATGAGCCAATGACCTTTCTCAACATCTTTTTGCCGCGCAATCCGTTGGCGTCCGTAATCAGCAGCCGTTTTGGATTTTTTTTCTCCATTTGCATTTATATTGAGGGGTTTGTGATGAGGGATGTCGTCATAGTGACAGCAGCTGTCTACTCTAGGGACCAAAGTCAGATGAGTGGCATGTTGGATTGAAGGGGCTGATATAGGCACTACCTGTTTTGCTACCTGTTGTCTTAAACATAAATAAGAATCCCAGAATGTGGTCATCAGTATTCTGGTTTGTAGTGACGTTATTGCTTGGCGAAAAAGTTGGAGTTTTCCCACTGCATTCAGATACAAAATGTGTTCTGGATGACGCAAAGGTATGCAATATTTGTTGTTGTTGTTAGAATCGCCGTGTCGAGAAATAATTGTGTTCAAAACAAGAGTCCTGGGACTCGGGAGCGGTAGTTCTGAGCCGCACCTCGCCCTCTCTGCGGGGCAGCCAAGGAGCATGCGCAATGGGAACGCGATTTGATTGGACAATAATCTGCTATTGCAGATTATTGATTGGATTGGTAGGCCCACACATTCAAACAAATAATCGTCTATTATGTTGTTGTTTCGGCTCCTCTTTATTTGTATTAATAATATGAGTCTCTATTCTGAATAGGCGTAGACCTGTAGCGGATATATCTTTGGGAATGAGCTCACAAAGGTCCATTTCATGTTCAACATTTATGAGCATGCCTGACCTGAGCCTGCTCAGGTCATTCCTTTGAGAAGCCAGATGGTCTTGACTGGCCGGCCTAATCCATAGTGACACCACTTCAGAAACAGACGTTGAATGACGCTGAGGGTGACATTTCGGAATAACACGCAGCATTTTAATTTCCTCTTCAAAAACTTTTTCAGGCAGGTGTTTTTTTTATGCCTTGCTCAATATCCGAGGTAGGCAGCATAGCTTATTGAGATTGAAACCGTTTTAATGTACCTATTCATCACACAGATTTGATCTTAAAGCATATTGTAGGCCTATATATTTTTTAGCAAATTTGGATGAGCAACATGCCCTATATATACCCTATTGGCTTAGCTTACAATAATTATTACTGTAATGGTAATAATGATTATAGTTTTTATTATTATTATTCATATTTTAGTAGTAGTAATTATGATAATGATTCTGATTTATTATTCATACCAATGTATTGTGATTTGAACATCAACAACTCAGCCACTGAATGCAATTCTGTTACCACCACTACTCTACTCTACTACGACTCATAAATAATAATAACAACAAAGGTGTGCAGTAGTAGTAGTTGTACAGCAATTAGATTGGAGGACATATGAGAGAATAGGAGGGTTATGGACTGGCCATTAGTGGTCTGTGTTCTCCTGCGTCTCCTCAGAGCAAAGATGAAAGCCTGGCTCTGTGTCCAAGATCAAAGCACTTGTCCTTTATGTTGATGTCCTCCAGTACTTAACCCGTGAACATCTGACCTCCAGAAGGCCTCTCTCTCTCTCTCTCTCTCTCTCTCTCTCTCTTTGAAAATGTTTGGCTAAAGTGGCAACTTTGTTGTCCCTCATGAGATACCTATGGTTTGTCAATTACTGTCATCATTATGCGTGAAATGGTTTTCGTTCAATGGATCTTTTCTCAGTGCAGGGTTTTTGTTGATTCTGTGGACCGCGATTAATGAAAACAAACGCAGGCGCTTTTTTGTCGTTGTTGCGCAAAACACGATAGGGAAACCTGGTTGCAGCAAAACATATATATATTTTTTTTTATTATCTTTCATGATATTAGTGGGATATTATGGTAAGGGCTAACCCCATGCTAACTCAGTTAACCGTAACCATAACTCAGCCACACCATAATTCTACAGCATTAGTTAACATGAACACCATTGATACAGTATTACTAGAACATTAGTTAACTGTTAATTAACTGTACATGGGTTTACTGTCGAGAGGCGAGAGAGCGAGGAGGGGCTTCCGATGGGATCTCCGTTACATTGCATGTTTATATATTGATTTCTCAAGTTCTTCGTCAAATAACTCCATATTTCTACACAGCTCATGGGAAGAAAGGCTACGAATGTCGGTTGAACGGAAAAAATCTAGACCTTCTCTCAGAATAATCTGGAACGATATTTGAAATGGCCAACCGGCCTTGTTTGGGGAATTCCTGTCCCCTTTGTGGATTTCTCATCTGTTCACCAGTGTTGTTAAGTTCCCTGATTAGTTTCCTTGTCTTTGGTCCTTTGTGTTTTCGTTTGACTGTGTGATTAATATCGACCCTGGGTTCTCTGTGTTTGATTCTTGTGTTTACACCTTGCCATCTGAATGTGGAACCCCTTCAAATATTAATTTATTTATGTGTAATATGATTGACAATCATATTCCACTTTCATCTCACACACTTTTAGATTTGGATCTATAAATGTAATGATTTCACTACTCTTATATAATTCATGAACCCATCGGAATGATTTAATCTGCCAGCCAGTCCGATAGCTCTTCATATTGCTTCCACACCACCTGCCACCACCATATTTTGTATTTGCTTGCTTTTGTATAAAGGAATTATTTTGGGCATCGCTGAAGTGCCCTTTAGCAGAAGTCTGACCCTATCTCCAGCAACAACCCAAATTTGATGGATATGCCAGGAAGATATTCATGTCAGAGAGAGAGAGAGAGAGCAGGGGAAGTGAAGCTAGTGATGTCAGGGTGATCTAGGGGCGATTCATTGACGGAACATCCATTCCTTGAAACAACTCCACTAAATGTGCATGCCTAGGTTGCATGCAGCACACCGTTTCAAACAAATGTGGAATTTATATAAATTAATTGAATCATATTTATTGAAACACACTATTTGTATCTATATAACTATGTACACACACAAACACACAGAAAAAACAACACACACACACACACACACACACACACACACACACACATTCTTGTGTTGTTTGACTGCCCTCTGAATATTTAAAACAAAATGTCTATTCCATCCAATGTAAAATGCCTTTACACACTAGAGACCTGTATGATACCTCAAAGGGTTGAAGTTGAGAATACAGAGCGAGTGGGATAGTCTGTTTAGGTTTTGACAAGTTTTCCTACCTTTTCTTGACTCGAATACACTCTCAAACCCTTATTTCCCCTTTTGGCGATGCTCACACACATATGCATGCACACATACTCAAACACA
>JAOPJL010000125.1:9252614-9264072 GCA_027123545.1 Trisopterus esmarkii
GCGGGCCGTCGCCCCGGGCCCGCGGTGCCCCCGTGGGGGCCGCCGGCGTCGGGGTGGAGAGGAGCGGTCTCTCAGCGCAGGGGATGAGGAGTGAAAAGGGAGCGTTGACGGCGCGGTGGCGGCGGTGGCGGAGGAGGACAGCAGCTGCGTAGCGGTCGTGTCAGCTGGCCCCCCCCGGGGACGGAGCGGACGCCCTGCGGGGGACGGGGCATGAGGAGCTGAAGGGCGCGGTCGGTGCCGTGCCGTGCCGCCGTTGTCGTCGTCGGCCGTAGGGCGAGGCGCACCACCCCCTCCCGTGTGTGTGTGTGTGTGTGGGGGGGGGGGGGGGCGGGGTGGGGGTCGTGGTTGGGGGCGAAGATGAAGTTCAAGAAGTTCATCACCATCATGCAGGCGGCCATGGGGGTGGTTCCTCTGAACAAGCGGGAGCTCTTGCCACCCGGCCGGAAACTCTGGAGGCCCCAGGGGTAAGATGTTCCCGCGTCGCATGGGTTTGCATGCCTGTTTGCATGGGCGCCGCGCGCACACGTGCCGTGCCCGCCACCGCCGTCGCCGCCGCCCGTCGTGTGCAGGCGCTGGCCCGGGTGTGTAGCCGATGTTTTATTCAGCAACGGCCGAGACTTTAAGCCATAAGCCCGGAATGCATTCACACATGGCTTGCTGATTTTTGACACGCCAGCGGGAGAGCCAATCAGCGCTGCTTGCCGTATGTAAAGTTGAACGCGCGGTCGTGCGTGTTGGTTCTAAGTGGGCGGTCGGGAAGTTTGTTGTATTATCAAGACGTATGTTGTAGATTACCATTGCAAACAAGTGATAGTGTGTCATGCTAGGAGAGAGATATCAAAAGCGATTCCATTCTGACGTGACATGTAGTGATTTAACAGCGATTTCATACACGTAATGGCAAATGACGACTTGAAAAGTTCAACATCATATAAATAATCTGCTTACTTGTATTTTGCTCTCTTTTTCCCATACTCCATATCTGACCAGCCTAGTTTATCCTGTTTCTGACAATCATTTGGCAGACCGGTTAGTCTTTTATTTTTTTCCCCATGTAATTCATTTTATTGTTAAGGTATTTGAGGTCTGTTCAGAGTAATCATTAGCAGAAGTCCATCGTTGGACACAGAATCCTGCCGGCCTTTGCCAAACTCCAGCTGCTTCTCCCGTTGTACGAATTGAACACAGCAAAACCCTACTTTCTGACTCCCTGCCACAAACGTTAAGTCAAAAAGAGGTTTTGGCTTAGCCACATGTCCCAACATGCTGTCAGCGATTGGGCCAGAGATGCAGTAATTCAAGTGACTGCAGATTATGGAATTATAGCAGGTACAACAGCACTCCCCTGGGGTGACCTTGTCTTTCACAGTGAGGTCTCCATGGTAGCCTGTTGACTTATGTAGCATCTGGCACAGGCCTTGTGTGACTCTATGTACCTGTAGGTCTCCACCTCACATCACATCTTTGGTGCATGGCCACAATACTGAGCTGGCCCGGGAAAGGAATGTGTGCTGATCGCTATCTGTAGTTGATCTGTGAAGAAAGGACTCTTTATATTGCATGTCTGCACTTCCGTATTCCCTGTCTGATAGGGTGTGGCTTTTTTTATAGGAAAATCCTACCCCAGGGCAGTTTAACAATCATTTTTTCATAGTTAATTTGGAATCTCTACATCTTAACTTCCCGTTATGCTGGACGCGTGCCAACGCGTGACCATCTAGCCAGTGTTTGTGTGGCCCTGGAAATCAAATAAAGAGCAGCCATCAACCAGTGTTTTCCCAAACAAATCTCAGAGGGGATCTCTTTCTGGTGTTGTTTCTGCTCCATTCGTTCAGCAAGAGGGTGCTTTCATTTAGTTGTAGATTAAGGAGTGGCACACTTTCATAGTGTTCTGTTATTGTTGTTCCTACCTTACCTATTATTGCTTGCTTGATTACTTGAATATTCATTTTTACATTTTGTAATATATTAAAAGTGCCATTTTTGCTTCATGCATTATATCATGTAAGATAAAGTCTTACATTTTCACAACATGAAACATACAAGTGCTGTAAGTAAGATTTAGGAGCAATGATTTGAGTGTAATTTGTAAGGGTCGCCATTAGCATCTGTCAGTTATTGGGAGGAAATGGGAAAATGTCTTGTCTGTCATTGACAGGTGCCTGAATGTAGGGAGGGAGCAGGGAGGGGGAGGGAGGTTGTTATTTTGGGGTTGATTACTTTCATAATCCTGCTCTTTTCTGTTTTTGTTTTTTTCCGCTCTCTTTTCAACTAATGAATCATACCTACAGCCGACACACATTTTAATTCTGATGGTTTCACGGCATGGCCTATTTGAGAGATGCTTTTTAAAGGTTTATGTACCTTGTGTTTTTCCATGTCCTCCATATTACTTGTTACCTGTGTTTACTCACTACAATATTTAATATAGTTCTGTGGCAATACAGTGCCATGAATACCACATCTGTTTATTCTTAGGCAAGTGCTTAGTTGTACATCCTAATTGTAATGGAATGTTGTGGTGCAGTAAGCGTGTTTCTGTTGAAATTAATGCTGCATAGGTCCTTCTTACACACAGACCAGACACGCTGTCAGTTGGTTTGGTAAAATGTAACACGCGTGCAGAAGATCTACTCCGATGACAAGACATGAGACCCAACCGATGCTCGTCTCAGACTGTATCGTATCAAAGAGAACGTTCTAACTAATTCATCTTGAACCATCGCTGGTCGTTCTCCGCTGTCTGCAGATGAAACCAGGGTTGCAAACCTGAGAACCTGAAGGAGGAACTTCCTTGCCAAGTGTCAGTGAGGCCTGGCGATACGGCTGAAAGACATATCACGTGATCACGTGATCATATGGATGGATATCGACAACTATTAATAATTTTTAATGACCTAAAAAGACTAGATTAATTACCATGCTGGATTTAAACACTTGACCTTCCACTGTTCTTCAATGATAAATACTCCAATGTCGATGCAACAATGAAAAACACTCAAATATTGTAAATAAGTATGGAACCGTGTTTGTGTAACAAACCCAGCTTCTAGATTCGGTGGTCCAGTCGCTTATCGATATATATTGAATGTGTTTTTATTTTTAGGATTAATCAAAAGTCTATCATGATACGATAATTTATTGTTTTATTGCCCAGGCCTAGTGTTGATTACCGACAAAATACTGTTGGAGGGCCATGGCTGTTTTGAGCCAGATAGTTGTACACAACCGCCTGCAGATACAGCCTGAAGCAATCAATGGCAATAATTCATTCATAAATACACAATCTGTTTCTTAATGAAGGGGAGCCATACTGTACATTTATAACAGAACATACGCTGGCGTACTTCACATTTCCGGGTTTGAGTCGCAGACTAAAAGGGTGCCACCTCTTTAACATTTGCATCGTTTCTTCCTCTAGGGAGCAGCCCGGCCCTGAGTCTCCCCCCCGCTCCAGATCAGACCTCCTGACGTCCAGCCGCTCCTGGGACCGGTTCCACTGGACCAGAGAAGCACATTACCTGTACCTCCGTCGCCTCTCCTCCTCACGCAGCTACTCGGCCATTACCCAGGTAGGGGCCGCTCCAAGTCCCCTTCCTCCTCCTCCCCCCTCTGGGGTCTTTACCGCTGGGACTCCAGCCCATGGCATGGGTCATGTGACACTCATAGGACCAGAGTAAAACCAGTTGTTTTTTTTCTTACTTTATTACTGCGTTTTGCCTGGAAGGACAATGACTGTGAATGTGAGAGCAACCGAATATTATAAAAGCACTCACTTAAAACCCCTTTTCCTTTGTTGAGGTGAATCTGTTTTCCCATTAATTATTAGATTTTTGATGTTATCAACCCATAATAACAAATACCATCCCATCATAAAGACAGCAGGGCCCAAAGGGATGTCTTAAGTTGACAACAGGTCTTTTTAAGCACAGATGATCAGACCGGGGGAAAAGCATCCAAATGGATTATTAATGCATTACCTAAATGATTAATGCCAATACTGATCAATACGTGTTCTGTCTGATGACTTGTAATGAACCTGCTCATTTTAAACAATCTGATGTAACAACATCATTCAGTTACATAAAAAGATCACAGTAACTTGGGATTGGTTTCCTGTTTGTTTTTCTACACACACGTACGTCACGCCCTATAAGGGTGCAAGCATCCATGATGTTTTTCCAATAATATTTACTAAAACACAGTCCGGCCTTGTGGAAGAGCATGTTTGAGGTCCTGCCAATAACACTCTTCAACATATTCTGGTTCACCCTTGCCTTTCTGTCTAATTGCTTCCCACCGACCAATAGGGTTACCCCCTCTCACGTCAGTTACGATTAAGCAGAAATATGTCTCTGGACGCCACATTGTTCTCGCTGTTTGTCAGGCTTTTTAGGGTAGTGGGGCTACTTTGCATTAGAATAGATTCCACTTGTTCAGGAATGTTGTGATGACTTTATACATAGTTCTGCTTTTTAATGGCAACATTTGTTTATGTCGTTTTAAATTGTATTTTATTTTTATAAGCAATATACATATCTATCAGGCTATTGTTATTATTTATTGTAACCTAATTAAACATAATTTACAAATTGTTTTAACCTAAAAACAACTTTTAGCGTTTAGGAGGATTTCTAGGGGGCATCTTGGTTCGTAAAGTTGTCCGGTCTGTCTCTGAGGGAGCGCCGTCATACGGAACTCGGGCACGCACGCGCCCAGAAACACAAAACCGCACACACACACGCACGCACACGCACACACACAATAGGTCATTGTGCGTTAGGTTCTCTGGCGAGTCTGTTTTTTCCGGACCTTTTGAGTGCAACTGCTTTTCCTCCTCCGCGCTCGTCTGGGGAGCTCACAGTAGGCTCCCTTAAAAAAATCAATGCTATTTTGGAAGAATCCATCTCGGCAACATCGTAGTCTACCGCGCAAAGTAACTTAGTCTGCTATTTATAGACGGGAGTGCGGTAGATATTGTTCGGTTTAGCGAAACAATTCTTTCGGACAGTGTTTACTTTCTTGAAACTGTCTTTACGCCTTCTGTTCGGACTTGCCGTTGGATAAACACGACCCCCGCTCAGTTGGTACATCCTAAACCTTCGGGGCACGGCGCTAAATTTTTTAGTTGTGGATATTCTAAGCTTTTGGAGTAGTACCTCAATGAAATATTGAGCCATGTCGGCTCGTATACAACCCCACTGCTGAGATACCACACGGAAGGTGACATCGGATTACAGCGTGTTGTACTTTATCAATCATCTCTGGAAGTCCAGCTCAAAGTCCACGATGCCCGTAAACGGAGGGGGGCTCCTCTCGCTGAGCCGATACGCGACACAGTATTTCAACGTGAGTACAACCGGGCGAAGGGGGACACGGATTCCACCCCGATGGCGTGACTAGTTATTTATATCGGCTTAATACTAGTTTGTCCCGGGCTGGGGTGACTCTTATGAAAGATAACGCAATCACGAGTTAGCGGGACTGCGTGCCTGTTGCATCCTCCCCCAGCACCTGCTGCCTTCATGCGCACTTTAGTCCCGTTGGCGTTTTTACAGCATGCGTCAGGTACTGTCCGGGGAACCCCGCTTATTAGGGTTAAACCCGGGTTATTGGAGTGGACAGTGCCGCATCTTGGGGCTAAAGCCGCACAATGTGTCAGGTTGGCCTCAAAGTGAGACTTTCTTACCAGCATTGTGCAGTCATGTAGTTACTGTGATAGTAGCGATGTACATACTGGTGAATTATGTTTAGTATATATGTTATTGTCCCTGCGGTTTTTGATTGTCGTTGCTAAGTTCTTTATTTTCTTTCTACCTTGCAACTCCTGCTGTGTTCTTCGCGTTGTAGTCCACCCCTCTGGCCAGTAGAGGGCAGATTAGGACAATGTTTTAGGTTGTACAACAGTCATCCTGATAACCTTTCAACGGTCTCACAGTAGGGATGTCGTTTTTGAATTTATTTAGTAATGATTGAAGCAACCCTTTCTTTTGTCTTGATCTCCCCTAGCTATGGCCACATGGTTTTGATATTGTCACATGGATTGTAGATTAGTGTCACCAGTGTAGTAACAATTTTCTGACATTTAAAACATCCCTGTTTTTGTCATTCACATTGCCTGTTGGTTGAGATGGTTGTGTTGTAAGATAAGTGCCTTGTTCTGTATAGCTTTGTAGTTGTCAGGTTTGAAATATCAGTGGAAGTGCCCGTGTGATGGTTGGAGTACTGCAAGTACCCTTCTGAAAATGGCTGTGTCTAAACCACATTCTGTGAAGATGACTTCACCTTTCATCAGTGGAACTCAGTGGGTCTTGTTACATAAGGGTTTAAAAATAATAATCTTGTTGTAGATGTAGGAATGGTTGTCTTCTTGGCCATTAGTGAACATTGCAATATATTATATTCTAGCTTTGTTCATTTGATAATGGCCTTTCGTGTCCTATTCTAGTGAGTATAAATAGCTTTCTCTAGCTGTTGACATCCACAGGAAATGGAATCCCTATTGCTGGCTGTCCTATTCCTGTACAGGAAGCTACATGCTTAGGGCTGTCTTGTTATGATACGGCCGTTGTATGCCTAGCACAGATTTTTGGAACATTTGTTTTTGCATAAACCTGGATTGTGTGCATTCATTTATATCAGCCATGTTGCTGAATATGAACCTCAATCTTGCAGACATAATGGCATGGAAATAAAAATAGCCTGCTTATTCAGCTTATGCTATAGCTTGTGGCATTTTGCTGTATGATTGTAATTTGAGCTGAACAGGCAAAGCTTGCTGTACACAGAACATCCAGAACAAGGTGACACACGGGACTATTTATTGGTATTTAGCCTTCATGTCTGCATTGCGTGTTACTCTGTAGATAGAAATGTATTCTATGTAAACCAGAAGCCAAGCAGGCCTGTATATATAGCCAAGCATGCCTGTATTTATACAGCACAGCTGTCAATGAGCTTCAGCCAAGATACATTCTCAATCAGTGTTACTTAGTAATATCTTGTCCATAAAATAAGGAAGTAATATATTGTAATATACATGAGTTCAGCTTCTACTAGATTACATCGTTTTAAAAACCCAAGTGTATTATGAGTAAAAGACTACAATTCCCAGCTCTCTTGTGACAAATGATAATGAGAAATATGAGATCTTGCTTTAAATTTATTTGCCAAAGAAATGTAGAGCTGTCGGGTTTTGAGAAATTTAAATATAATATGCATGCATTGTTTGCCCTTAAAATTCCATCCACAATGGAACGGACCCAAAGCATTGGATGTTATCTTAAGTTCTTCAGTTTATAATGAGCAGCAGTGGGGAGGGCTGCTGTACAGAAGGGGATGGTTTGAGGCACACAGTAAAACAAATTCTACAAGACGCATGGCATACAACCCACTGGCAAGCAGACTAATGGGCAGCAGTTGCTAGGCCAAAACAACAGTACATCCTATTAAGCTTTAGCATGCTTTTACTGTTCCCTTGCCGTTTCATAGTATTCATATTCAGTATACATCTTTTTCCACTGTCTGCAATACCAATTAATTTTCCCCTCGCAGGCCAAATGTCCATAATGTGGGTAATGATCTGTCGCCAGATTAACTCATGCCCTGGTCCGGGTTTGTGCCAGGGATGTGTCCAGTGCACTCACTTCACACCCCACCAGTCTCGCCAAAAGGATGTCACCATCATAATGTATCGCTCTGGAACTAAAAATGCCCAGTTTTCTTGGAGTTAATTTCACCTATTGGTTACTTTGGAAAGTTGGAGGTCATGATTCATATGGGCCCAATCTCATTACCTGTGAAAGCGGGTCAATTGTTATGCAGAGAGCTAAGAGTAGATTAGGATGCATAACAACGCACGTTCCTAGCCAACAACCCCTCCGGAACGTCTCCTTTTGTATATATTATCCAGACGAATGTCACCGGTCGGGCACTGGCCCAAGTTTGTGTGTGTGCGCGTGTGGCCGGCCCGTGCGTGTGCGTGCCTGTTAGCGTGTCCCTGTGTTTACATGGAGAGCAGACTGTGGGATTTGCGCTGTATGTAGGCCAGCAGTATCCCTCTTACGTCAAAGGCAGGCGAGCAGGCAGGCAGGCAGGCAGGCAGGGCGGACAGATGCCGGCTGAGCGTTTAGCGGTAGCCGGTGTTGCCGCGGGTATGGAGGTGTGTCGGTGACTGTGGCACATCTGGGTGGGCCAGAGTACCGCCGCCGCGGCTGCTGCTGCTGCTGCTGCTGCTTCTGCTGCCACTGCCACCGACCACAGAGAGAGAGGCCGGACCACCGCGATGAAGACTGTACTGGGGCTGCATAGGAAGTGGGCCCACGCGGTCAAGACCATCCGGATCTTTCCGGGGCTCTTGAGTGTGTTCCCCCCCCCCCCGCCACCTTTGGTCGTGATCTGGCCCGGGTCAAGCTCGGACCGGGCAGGACGGGACGGGACGGGTCTTTTGGGGCGCGCCATGTAGTCTTGATTTTTTTTTTTTTGTTCTTCATGCGGTGGTACTGATCATTTTCAGTTTCATTGATGGCATGGAAACGATGTCGCCGACCGATAGGGAATTGGACTCGACTCGCGGGGTATTTATTCCAGAGAATCTGGCAGGTCAAACTTTTACGCTGAGAGGAAAGTACTGGCTGTGTCAACGTGCCATTTAGTGGCGATTGGGATTACAGTTGTGTCATTTGCAGAGCAGTGCAGTGCGTGTGTTCAGCCTTTAGTTTTATCGAGGTGTTTTACCATCTGTTCCCTGGATACCTGAGGTGTTTGTGTATGGCTAAGAGCTGACTTGCTATGCCTTCTAGACTGTTTGAAAGTCCCTCCTTTGAAGGTTTAATTTAACAAACCGCGTTAGGGCAGAGATTCACACTTAAAATCCCAACAATGACACCTTCAGCGCTTGTGTAATCACGGTGTTCAGAGAACCGCCGGTTGCGTAAGGTTTTCCATTATTTAGCTGCTCAGTGAAATCTGATCGGCCAACGTAATCATGCCGTGTCTCTCTCTCACTCTCCCTCTCTGTCTCTCTATCTCTGTCTCTCATCCCCAGAACCCAGCCATGGAGGAGACCGTATGGGAGATGTACACTGTCACCCTGCAGAGGGTGAGTCCACTTATTATCATTACTATTATTATTATTATTATTATTATTATTAGCGTTGTCTGCAATCCCACATGCAATTCCATTTAAAATGCATTCTAGGCTCAAGCCGAAAGATGATACTTTCATCCGACAAAGCGACTCCATCTGAATTATTAAGCCGCCCCCCCCTCGAGCCGTAGCGCTGGGAAAGTAGACGGGATCCTCCGTCCCAGGGAGGACGTCGATTGTGTTGTGATGACCACGTGTATGTGCGTCGAGTGTAGCGTGCCTCATTGATGAGCCGGGTACCCATGTGAGCACATCGCTGGACACCCCACTGATGGCAGTGGTTAGGTCTGACGTTGGCCTCTGACCACGGCGGCACCACGCACGTGCACGCGCACACACACCGCCAGAACCAGCCGTCATGGTGCTTTTATTCTCTCGCTCTCGCTCTCTCTCTCTCTCTTGCTCTCTCTCTTTCTTTTCATCTCTCTTTCTCATCTGTGTCTCTCGCCCCTTTTCATCTCACTCTTTCATCTCTTTTCAGGTCAATAGCTGCTGTCCTCTGTGATATATAAATATATATTTTTTTGCACTTTTCTCTCTCCCCTCCTTGATTTGTCCGAAAATAAGGATAAACATGCTCAGGGATACATATGGAACAACATCCGTTTTATCCCTTTCTGCAAACTCTATTTAGAGTAACGATTATGTAGGGGGACCCTGGGTAAACGCTAGGCCGTCACCTGGTTACAAATCAAAGCAGCCTTTTTGAGGCTTAGCTGATGTTAAGTCGATTCCCCACTGGTTTATTATTAATCCTCATAAGCACCATTGAGTAGAGGACAATGCATGAGGAGACGTGAGCGTACTGGATAATGTAACCTTGTCCAGCAGTGTTACTGTAGCGGAGGGCTCCTCAGTCCTGAGGCTAACGGCTCACAGCCACATCCCTTTACTGGAAACACACAGTGGGTCACAAAGTGCCCCGTCATCCAGGTCACGAACATGAGTTTGCACTTGCGTCTTGCGCAGGTTGTACCCCTCGCTCAACTATGATGACTGTTCTCTCTGGGGGGGGGAAGAGGCTGGTGCTCTGGTGAAGAGACTGGTGGTCTGGTGAGGTGGTAAGGAGTCTGGTGCTCTGGTGAAGAGACTGGTGCTCTGGTGAAGAGACTGGTGGTCTGGTGAGGTGGTAAGGAGTCTGGTGCTCTGGTGAGGAGACTGGTGGTCTGGTGAGGTGGTAAGGAGTCTGGTGCTCTGGTGAGGAGACGTGCTCCGGTGAGCTGGTGAGGAGACACTAACTGATGTTGATGCTTTAGTGAGCTGGTGAAGAGACTGAATCAGGTGCCGTGACTTGCAGCTCGGATGGCCCGCAAAAAACTAAATAATAAATGGTTGAAAAGCTATTTTTACAACCCATCCTCTCGTAAGGTTTAATGCAATCTAACACGTTTGATATGACGATTCTATTTACAGGGGGGCCGAGTTGTCTACCTAGGGACATGACAGATCCAACCGAATGTCACAACACACTTCCCTGTGTGTATTCACCCAGGAGTACATATCAAACGTGGGCGTCGCCGTAGTCCCATCACGCGCTTGTCTCCGGCGCACCGCCGCAGCAGAGAGCTAAAATTGAGCTGGGAATAACGCGAGGATTATCCCAAAGACAGGATTTACAGAGGTTGCACATTGAAGATGGCCCATGCCCACAGGGGAACACACTGGCTGAATTCAATAATTGAACACATGAACTAAAGCTCCCTCATCCAGCTCAAGGCAGATTGGAGCGTATCCTCATTTGCCCCTCACATCCCCCCCGTCATCATAGTGGAGGTGGAAGAAGGAATGTGGGGAATACAGTTTTGTTCAAAGAGGTGTGTCCAGGTGGACCTCCGATAAGAGACTCCCCTGTACTCCTACACACAGCAAAACAGAACAAAGTACTAGACGTGTTTTTACTGTTTTGCCTGTAATGACATATTCATCATTTCAGATGACATATTGAAAATATTAATTTGTTGTAAAGCTGTGAAAAAGAAAAGGCTGGTGCCCCATTTAGTTATTTTTCATCGGTCATGTTCAGTACCAGCGCTCTGTGAGCCTGATTGAAGTCTTGAAGTCTTTATTTACACACGAGTGGAGCCCACCCCCACTGTCCTACACGCAATCTGTCAGGGTTTCATCTCCCGGAGGGCTCAGCACTATGAGGAGCACGCGTGATGGTCTGAAGTGGCTGTATATTCTCCCTGTCTCTCCCTCTGTCTCTCTGTCTCTCTGTCTGTCTGTCTGTCTCTCCCTCTGTCTGTCTGTCTGTCTGTCTGTCTGTCTGTCTGTCTGTCTGTCTGTCTGTCTGTCTGTCTGTCTGTCTGT
>JAOPJL010000125.1:9342219-9353694 GCA_027123545.1 Trisopterus esmarkii
CAGGTAGCACCAGCACCGAACTGGTACTAGCACCAGCCCGGAACCAGCACCTGGTTCCTGGCGGTGGAAAAGTGGTATAAGTGACATTGGGCGCCTTGCCTGAGGCACTTGGCCCTCACCACAAAGTGAGGGCCACTCCCCCTTTACTCCTCGCCAGGACTTACCTTGTGATCCGCCACGCCAAGGAATGCGATGGCTGTGTACAGGAAATGGGTGAGAGCGCTGTCGTGGTGTCCCTCGGCTGGTGGGAGACGGTCAAGGCACCATAACAACATTATGCAGTGAACAAACTACAAACTATTATTAAAAACAAACGGTATTACAAACAGTGTGAACAAATCAAACAAGCGTGAGGATACGATGCTCCGCCATCTTGGCCATGAGGTCATCGTTGTCGAAGAGGAGGAGGCAGACCACAGCGATGATGAAGAGGGCAGCGCCTCTGGTCTGGGGCGGGGGCGTAAAGAGAGAATCTGTCTATATCAGGAACGACATGATGTTCCTGTACAAATCCCCGCGTGGCGCGGCTGGTCGGGGAACCTCCTCCCTCGCGGTCTCGATGCGTGTCCAACCGCTACGACACATCTCATGACGTCACATAACGCTTACCTTACTTTGCATCAGGAAAGCCCGCTAACGTACACAAAATAAAAACATTCTCGTTAACATTTGGCATAGATTTGATGTGCTACGTTGGAGGACCTTCCTTTGAAACAATGCACTCAGAGGGCTGCGTGGCACAAGGGCGGCGTTACCTTGGAGGGTCCGCCCCCGGAGGTGGTGAAGAGCACTGCCAACAGGGCGAGGACCACCACATCGCTGTGCTCAAACAGCAGCAAGGTCCTGTGGGTGGAAGAACATAGGGGCTCACCTTGTGGTCACTTGTGGAGGGGGAGGCAGACATCACCGTGACAACTAAATATTATTGGCCTCATCCTAAATGTACGTCATTTAATATGTTAGGTGATAACTGTGGAAGTTATAGTGTCGAGCAAGGCACCATCTGCTAAGAGTTGCATTATTTTACAATATTATAATGGAGAAAAATAACAATAAGATGAAGTTCTATAGCTTCACCAAATACTCCCTTTGTTCCGATGTAATTTGACGGTTGTGTTATTTGACACCGTAAACATGACAGTCAAGCAACTAAATGTAATTACTGGTATATTGGTATTATAGTATACACTATATATGTATAGTATAGAAACTATAAAAGCTTATATACTAGGCTTGTTAATGTAGCCTATTCTACACATTTGATACAATCAGTGTGATCTTACTGAACAACCCACTTGACATTAAAACAAGCCACCAGGCCAGGGTTAGGCCGGTACACCTCACACACAACGTTAGAGCAGAGGTTTCTTTACTTCCTTCATCTCAAGTTCTTATAGGAAGAGAATGACGGTTAAATGATTCATGAGGATGGGTTCATTAGACCAAACCAACAGGACATCTCTAAGGACTTGTATTGAAACACTTCTGGGGATAAACATTGGCAGTCTTCTGTGCCACCGCAGGGAAGCTTCTATTTGCTGATCCCTAGCAGATCCTACGTGTGAGCCAGGGCAGTACAGGTCGGTTAGGGAGGGTTGCAGACACGTTACCTCAGGGGGCCACAGAGCGTGAGTCCGAAGAAACCCAGTAAGGAGATGATGCATCCTATGACGGAATGTTTGAGTAGCTTTATCCACTGAGAGAAGACAAAGAGAAGAAGATGACTACTGGTCACTCAAATCATGAGATTTAGATATAAATAAGGAAAGCCTATGTCTTGTTCATAGCAGATGGAAACTAATTCAAAAGGGAGTGTCATATAGTCAGTAACTAGGCGACCAATGTAACAATTCCTCATGATTCTTCAATGTCGATTAGTAATTAGTAATAATGTTATGTTGATATCGGATAATAAATTCAACAGACCTGTCTTTTAGAAATGGCTTTGCCAGAAGAGAACGGCTTTTGAAAGAAAAGCAAAACCACAGCACTCCTGAATGAAAGAAAAAACATAGTGCAAGAATTCAAAAGTAGGAATTTACATACAAGGTCAAATATTTGGGTAAAAGACTGAGTACAACAACCAAATAACAATCATCATGTGGCCTTACTTACCCTAATTTCAGTATGAAGATGAACTGGACAATATGAACGACTTTGAGAATGTCATACGACTCAAAGATCCCTACAGCTTTAAGGACTTTGGAGATGAGCAGTAAGATGATGTACCTGGTTAACCTGAGGAGAGACAAACACAGGGCAAACCTGTAGACTGTGTCTCAAACAGAATATAGTGTCTGACATTACTTTGACAGGGCAACAATCATGCCGGTTGGGAATCACAGCCATAGTGTCTACGATCAGATTGAGCATGAATGACAATGGGCATGGCTCTGCATATTATAATGTAGGAAAAAATACCATTAAGGACATATCAACATTTCACATTCATGAGTACATTGGGCGACGTAATAAATTATAGGTTTTTGACCTGGGTTGTAAACATACCTGGCATTGGGCACTTCAACCATTCCGAGTTTCCCACTAGAGAGAACATTGCTACTGTACTTTTCATCCATCTTCACTCGTCTGGGAGCAGAACAGCTGGGAGGAATGGACTTCAACCAGAGCAGAATATCCTACAAAGAGTGCTCGTCTGTCCCAGAGATCCTACGCAGGGACGTCTTAAGGGACATTTCTAGAGCCCGCTGACTGATCTCTGGTCGCTCTACCGATTTGCATCATTTTAAAAGGGAAAGATTCGACTAATGTAGTGTATAACAACGAATCTAGTGTATTACAACTAATCTTGACAGCATCTAGCTGCTGACTGTTAGCTGTGGGCTAGCTGACCATTGGAATATAACTCAAGTATTTTACCCACTAAGTCCTCTCTACACTCGGCCAATGACAGCATTGACGTCGTTCAAACACGGACACAACTATTGTGTGATTCGACCATTCCTTTTAGCTGAACATAATCAGAGGCACCACAAAAATCTGAAAGAACAACATCTAGCTGGTCGGGCCACACTTCCGGACACGGGGAAACGTGACACGTCACGACTGTGTGTTCGTGAAGGTTGCTCTTGCGCAGCCCATTGCGCTTGCGTAAAATCAACTGCGAGATGAGAGAGCAGCACGCCTTTACGCATCTCTATCTTCCCTTATTTTCCAAGTGACCAAAACCACGCAGAAGTCCAATGCCCCCATGGTATATTTGATATACATTTCATTTAACACTTGAGTGGCGAAGTTTGCTGTAATGAAATTGTTCATTACAGCGAGAAGTATTCTTTCTTGAGTATTTAACCGTCCACTTCATATTGCTGTACACAACAGCTTTTTATTTTGCATTTTTTATTCCTGTCCAGAGGGGTATTACATCGAAGTGGCTAACGAAGGCGGCGCTTTGCTGATAAAGCCCCGTTTACTAATAACGCACACTTCCACTCGAGGCTTAAGACATTCCATGAACGCTCGTTATCGTGGATTACGCGCGTTCACGAGATCTATAACCAGCCAAGAACCTGAATGTCAAACCATGGATTAATTGTCCGAAAAGGCACAGGCGCGATTCTTTTCCAGTGGCGAACAGAAGCTGCTTGTGGAGGTTTATGAGGAGTACACGCACATAACAACTCAAAAAAGTAACACAGTAACCATTAATAAACACAGGAAGGCCGCCTGGCAAAACAATCGAGTAATCGCCGATAGGTTGAATGCGTAAGTAGTAAGCGTGACATATTTGAATGGAATATTGACCATGGTTTTGAAATCAGAGAGATAGTGTCGAGGACTTGAACCAGGTCATCCGGGGTTCAATCCTTATGCAATTAGTAATTTAGGATAGCCTGGAAATCCAGACCCACATCTAGAAAGCTGAAAGGCCTCACATGGAGGCCTGCACGTAATTGGATAACACTAAGACCAATCAGAAGAATACAAGGGGTGACGTACAATGACAAAAGAACATGGATACAGGTTAAAACCAAACATAAAAACATATTTCAGAGTGGTAAGTAGCCTGTCCTACATTGGAATAGAGTAAAAAAATTGTACAATTGTGGTTAATCTTGAGGGTGCTATTATAGCAACAAAGAAGATGAGTGACACCCTTGAGACAGGTGGGGGTGCTCCACCAAGGGGCCTCACTCCAGCCGAGGACCCGGCTTTGGCCCTCAACCGTGGACGCCCTTTGGTGGAGGGCATCGAAGGAGGAACCTCGTCTCAGTGTGTCCCACAAGAATTAAGGGAACCATTTATACAAGGTGGGCTATTGCTGACCGCATGCTTAGCCTACCAACTGCCATTCAGTTGGCTTTATTTTAATTGTATGATTATCTTGTAGTTTCTGATGACACCGTAGAATTGGTGGATCCTCCACAGGAGGATGTACTTGGCCAAGAAGAAGTGAGTTTTTAGTTTGTTTCTGCATATTACTTCCCTTCAGGTTTACTAATTGTTGTTCTTGCAGGTTGAAGAAATGTTCATGTTGGATGAACCAGATGAGGAGGCCCTGTCTGCTGGCGCCAACATACCAGATGTAAGTGGGAGAACGTACAGTCTTCGGGATTGTTGGCATTTTTACATTCTCAAATGTATCTAATAAGAACGACGTTCTGTAGAACATATGAGAGAAGAAGAGCAGCAGGACGAGATGAAGTGAGTAACTATTCACATTGGTACAACGGTACATTGGTACAAGCTATTCTGACCCATTTGTCTCACAGGATATCAAGGCCATTTACAAAAAGCACCTCCTGCTCGATATCGAATATAAGCGGCTGAAAATGCGCAATGTTCAGCTTGAAATAAAGAAGCTGGAAAAGGTAGTACAAAGTACAAATGTAAACACTGCACAGGTTCATGTGTTTGGAATGTATTGATTTTATTTTCTTTCCACAGCTCCGGGAAGATGACTAAATAAAAATGCATTTAATGAAAACAAATGGTGCCTTTTTTTTATGGTCCTGGGGAAGACATTTATTATATAGAAAGTAAATTGTAAGGCGTATTTTCTCTGACATAAAGGGAACTACAAAAAAATGCCAATGCCAAGAATTCTATGACCTACTCAGGACGCGAACTCGGCCAGACCACTACCAACTGATGGGTCCCGATTGTGATAGAATACATAGATTTGTATAAAAATGTTGAGAAAATATCCACGATAACATGCAATTCATTTAATCTTAGGCTGTTTGTACTTCATATATGTAAATTTGACCAATTGTGGTCTTTCACTTGACAAAATCGCCAGGACTAGGCTTGGCGGAACCTGATTACCCATTACATGGGTAAACCTAGACTGCATATAGCATCAAGTTATTGTTTAACCAAAAACTGCATGCAGTAACTAAGTTTTGTAAGTCATACTTAGAAAAAAAGAGGAGCATTGGTAAATAACAAGAATGGGAATAAGATGACCAAAGTACAGGACATTTTAAATTGGTTAAATATTTAATCGTATTGCAGATCTTTTGGTATTTTTAGCATTAGATACATACATTTGTTTAGTTTTTCCTTTTTATAGACAACCATGAAAGCGATCAACAATAAATCTGCTTCAGGGGTTCCACACTTAGTTGGGTCCACACAAACCCAGCAGGATCTTCTCCAAGTGGCCCTTGGTGTCATCCTGAAAAGCGCAGAACAATCAAATGATTACAACATCTAAGAGAGGATTGCGGTGTCCCCGTGTCAATTTTATTTGTGTTGCCCTGGTATTAAAACACCAAATACCTTTGGGTTTTCCCTGTCAAAAACAGTTCCACTCGGATCTCACAATGTGTGTGTGTGTGTATTATCACAACTTATTTTACACCAGATTGCAATAATCTCCTGGGCAGAAGTTATTGCCATTTTACCACAGTTTGAGTCTCAAAGGGCTTCACCGGCCACATTAAAAAAGGACACCACCCCTAACCCAGAAACCTTTAAATGGCAAGCAAACACTCATTATCAGGGAAGGAACCCAGAAGAGGGATCCCTCCTAGCTAGGCGTGCTTTAGAATCCGTAATAAGCAGATGTAGCGGCAGCAGCATCAACAAGCAAATCAAAGAATATTAGATTCGTACCATGATGCACTGCTGCAGGGTCTTGCCGTACATCAGCTTGAACTCGGCGATGATCTTCTTCAGGTCCACCTCAGAGCGGCCCACCAGCACCCTCACCAGGGTGTCCTCACAGGTGCCGTGGCCCTGGCAGAGCGCACCAGTCACGGGTTAGAAGAGTAACTCAACAAGTATACGATTACCGAAAGATTAACTATGATCACACGCACAATTATTAAACGTGTCAATATTGGCCTTTACCTCCATCGCTCTGTGCAATCTTTCAGCGAAGAAAGCAGGCTTGCTCCAGGAACACTTCACTAGAGGCCAAAACACACAACACTAATTAAAATCGTAGGAAATACAGCAGTTCATTTGAAAATGATTACCATATAGCTCCAAGTATAGCTCCAGTTCCAGATAACAAGTCAAGTCAATTGGCAGACATTGCGTTACATTTTTTATGTATTCAAACATCGCTCTTTTGTGTGGATTGGTTACTGGCTGGAATTTGGACTGTAGCTAACGTATTGAGCAGCTCTATAGCAGCTATCTTGGTGTGAGATGGAGGTTTCTTCTTACCAATGTCAATGAGGCAGTCTTCAATGTCTCCCCGCAGCTCCATGTCCAGGGCCTTTGGTAGGTTCACGTCACTTATCTTGGAATAATGCTTAAAGGCTAGGGAACAAACACAGATATGTCATGTTCACATTTTGTCAGCTTGTAGACCATCAAATGAAGCAATACAAATATTGCCATCATATTTTATACTGTGCAAGGCATCAATATGCCTGTTCATGAGCATGTCTAAATGCGTCCCATGTTAATGGTAATTATTTAAAATGCAGCGATGCCAAGTGTACGAGTTTCTCATATATTTTACATCCTGAAGCTCCTCTAAAACTAAGCGCGACCCTTGGCACTGAGCACCCATTAACATTTGATAAGGACCCGTTTCCACGGCCACAGTGTATTAAAACCTACCTGCTCGACTAGTATGTCAGACTCAAGTCTGCTTGATCAAAATGTATCCTTTATACATTTGTCCTCTTCCAAATTGTGACCGGAACAAGTCAGTTGCGGTCTGCGTCATGTTTGCAGTGTTATGCATTAGTCCCGTTTTAGAGTGGATCCACTGGTTTGTCTGGGCGTGGTAGAATCCACTGAGGCCGTGTTCACACACATAACTGGGAACGTTATGAGTCATCTATAACCGATCAAAATGATACAATCATGTTTTCTGCACATGGCCATCATTGGTAATGCCCGTCAAGTCGCTCCTGTGGTGTGCGGTCATCCCTCACCCAGCAACTCCTCTACATTCTTCCCCTCCTCAGTGGACATTCGTCCAGAACCAGAACCATGTTCAAACAATGCTTACTCTGGGTCAGCTGGTACCCGCTACGGCTGGTCAGGATGTCGATGAAGACCGAGATGTCGATGTCTTTGTGTTCCTCGCCTGCCTCGAAGAGTTCCTGAAAAAAAACAAAGAGCAACAGACAATTAGTCCTGACCTAAAGAAATAAAAAATAAAAATAAATCGGAGAACATTAAGAACGTAAGATGGCATACCCTCGCATCCTTTTTGGCCAGAGCCATATCCACGATATGACTCTCATTTTTGTTGGCCTTCAACATGGCGTGCAGAGCCATGTTAAAGTCCCCGTCGGTTTCACTGTCTATGACCTCTTCCAGGGTCTCCCCATATTCTGGGGGAGGGAGTGCGTTTAAAAAAAAAGTACAACATTACACAGAGACATATTATCCGTGATCCATCTTTGGAATAATCAAGTATTTTCTGTTCATTTAAAATCCATTGGAGATCTTTCCCTCTGTCACATTTTGATTTACCAAGATTTAGAAATAGTTGGGAAATCTAGTCCAAGAGTGTGACATGATCCAAATATGATATAACGTGCAAAAATGCTGTCCAAACATGTAGACAAGGAGCACTGAAAAGTGGAGAGCTGTACCTTCTTTATAAGCCTCCTGAAGGTCGCGAATCTGTTGATTCGTCCTGGAGGCAAGAACTTCCACGATGTTGTCTTCATGCGTGCCGAAACCCTGCACAGGAGACCAACATCACGGTTAGAGATATAATCCAATTGACAGAGTCAGAACCATGAATTATTGTTGGACGTTATTTACCTTGGTGGCTTTCCGGATTATGCAGGCATCATACTGAGCAGGAGTCATGAGCAGAGCCAGAACCACATCTTCCAGATGGGACCTCAGCTCCGATTTCAGCTCATCGGCCAGAGACTGAAACAGAAAAGCATTGAACAATAAGAACCAAATAAAAAACAATAAAAAAAAGGTACCTCAGAAAGTTAAATGGCCAAAATAGGTCAGTCGGCCCAGGATGCTTAACAACTAAAAACAATTATCAAAAAGATTAAATTGAGGGTAAAAAGAACATTGCTTCATGGAAGAAAACTCCTTTGTTGATGAAACAGCACAAACATTGTGTCACAAGTTTGTCAACTGGAACTTGGCTTAACGGCTGTTTTAGCATACATTATGTGTACATCAGTCAGGGAGGAGAATGTCACCTTTCCAGTGTCGGCCTCGAAGACCCTCTTGATCTCCTGCCTTTGTTCATTGCTTCTCTGCACCAGCACCGAGATGATCGTGTCCTCGTCCACATCTTGAAGAGCAAAAAGCACAAAGCACTAAGCACTAAGTCTCCAAGTAACCAGGAGTGGTGTGACATGCAGGCCGGGTGGATGGGGTTCTGGCTCAAACGACACAAAACAAGAGTGGTACTTACTTCTGGAGTTGATGGCTTCCTCCAGGAATACAACATCCTTCCTTGGGTTGAAGTTTGGGTAAGGGGCGATGGTTCCGTGAAACTCAGGCTTCTTATGGGTCACCTGTGAAGAGAAATCAAAAGGAAGAACCTTGAATGACATTGATTTACCACCGGCCTATCTCAGTCCAAAACGGTAGAATTATAGCATACGAAACATCCATCAACTCCATACACACATCCAGTCAGAAGGCCTCTCTGTCATGGCATGGCATGTTAGAGGTGTATTGTCGCAGCGGTTAAAAGTCCATTTAAAGATTTTTTTGGTTTTTCTACCTGTATTTCTTTATGATAACTGCTACTCACTTCGAACGAATCGTCCTCTTCAGAGTCCCTTTTACTGATGATATCTTTGAAGAACTTCTTGAAGAAAGTCATTTTGGCGTTTCTGGAAATATAAAGGGACTAATTAGAATCTTTTCACAGCGGCGTCATCGTAGGACAAACACAGGTGCCCCTCATCATGATAATAAGGGGTCCGCTATTTTTATGAACCAGGGCGCGGGTAGGAGGCTAAACTAGTAAAGATAGCCCACACTGATCATGGACCATTTTCCCTGGTCCATAAAATGTAGCACAGACATGATTAGTACAATGAGCAACACCTGTCACTGCCCTGCTATGACATCCAAAGTTCAACAATTCCAATGGACACTTTCTACAGAGGTAGGCCTGTCATAGTAGGGCTGACCAGACATAGGTGTAGCCTGTAACTTTAATAATGAGTGCATTCCAATTTTGCCAGAGTTTACTTACTCAAATTAACCTTGCCCACATACAAAAATGTATCCAACACTTTAAGCTTGTTACACTCATGTATAAATTTAAAGATAATGTCAGTTTCAAGGTACTTAGACACAATGAAGGACATGAAAGGAACAAAGCACAGTACATCGTAATACTAAACAATTGAAAATGAAAACTGTGCATATACGACAAAAGCTATTCTATAAAACCACAT
Organism: Trisopterus esmarkii; assembly: GCA_027123545.1. Lineage (NCBI taxonomy): Eukaryota > Metazoa > Chordata > Actinopteri > Gadiformes > Gadidae > Trisopterus > Trisopterus esmarkii. The sequence goes on from JAOPJL010000125.1 coordinate 9,352,047, forward strand.
CAAAAGGGAGACAGATATACACATAACCCACAAGAATATTAGCAAAACAGAGCTTCTGTGTCAAAAGTTCTGATAATCAAGTCTCACCTGTTGGCAGATCAATGGCAGAATGCAGATGAAGAATGTGGAGTACACTACACAACGCAGGTTTCTGACTCCGCCCACCCCACCCTGATGAGCATGTGTGGGTGCACATGTTCGTGCCACAGGCAAAACCGGTCCTTTGGAAGGCGAGGCAGTCCTTTGTTATTTCCTCAGTGTCAACGTTACAAAAATGTAACAATTGTACTGTTTCAGTTATTAACATTTTGTGATTTTTCACCCACTTGAGAAAATAAACTAAGCCTATTATGAATTTAGTCTTTGAGTAAGCCTGCAGCCCATGGAAACACCTGACAGTGACCGGATAGCTAGCCCATCAAACCCATCAACCTCATGATAATTGAATGCCATATGCAATAGTGATCTGGGTATGTATTGTGCTGTAAGTATCCTTTTCTTCCAGTTCTGAAAATATTTGATAGCATGGCCAGACCCATATCCCAGCAATCAGTATTAGATTAGTTATTCAGTATTGTATTTTTCCCACCTGTCCTAATTATTTAATTGTATTCACATTAAGGTTCCTCGGTTTCATTTGTTCAGAGTTCAGTGTTTAGATATTTGAATATGTAATTTGTACTACTTTCGACTTAAGGTTGAAAGACTTGTGTAATGCTGTTTCTATTTGGGTCACTGCAGAAGGGTTGTGGAAACAAGACATTCTCAAGTAAAGGTGCACTAAACAGTTGGTTCAGTGCAACAGTTGAAGACCATATATAAGACCATATATAACGCAAACCCAAACAAATGTTAAAATATGTCAAACTTTATTTGAAAAAGGAAGGTATATAAGTGCATAATACAATTTTGTAAAATCCTTGAAACTTAATAACTTTCGTATTCCATTTTCTAATTCATTTAAATTGATCACTAGTAATTTGCTGGTTTATATGCTTTTCACTGGTCAAGAATTTGAAACCGAAAACTAAATCTCAATGGGATTACCGGAAGAAAAATAGATAATCTGTTATACTGTGTATATAAAAAAACTTTCAAATTAATTCTTACAGAATTCCAACACACAAAAACACACACACTTCCTCAACACCTTAAGCATGTTCAAACGTTTACCTTCAGCTCCCTAATTCACTGAACCAGGTCATGTCTGCTGCTCGACGGTAAACACTATTTCGCGTGAGGAAGGTTGGCTATTTCCCTGGTGGATAAATACCACGTGCCATGTCAACAATGTTGGTATTCTGTCCTGCAATGTCATCTTACCTACTGCATCTTTATATTTTTGTTTTGTTTTTTAAGGAAAACAGAATTCAGATTCTCAAGTTCCTGAAGGGATGTTTTAACTGTATTCCTTTGTATTTCTAAAAAGACTTTGGTAACACTATAATACTATTACTATTTATAAGAAAGTTCATAAACAAGCAATTCAGTTAGTCAAAGATGAATGTAAAATAAATGTAATGAATATATATGCTAAAAAAAGTAACTTAATATTTAAACTGTCTAAATGCGTTCAACACGTGTGTGTGTGTGTGTGTGTGTGTGTGTGTGTGTGTGTGTGTGTGTGTGTGTGTGTGTGTGTGTGTGT
>JAOPJL010000125.1:9369256-9380049 GCA_027123545.1 Trisopterus esmarkii
CACACACACACACACACACACACACACACACACACACACACACACACACACACACACACACACACACACCTTGCCAACAAAAAAAAAAAAAGTCAAGCCATTCGATTGGTCGAGAGCTTTCAAAGGATTGGTCAGGCTGTACTCCCCCCATTCAAAGCCCTGATGTCTGCAGACAGCTCTGACCGCTAATGCTTTTGGAGCTCTGGCTGAATTGGTGCACTTACTTTACCATTCAAGTGTGTACACGTGCACAACGCTCACCGCGTTAGTGATTAGACAATTATTCGTTTCTAACTTAGAATACTCTTGTGAGAGTACAATTTGCTTTGTTTTTCCTGCTTTCACTCCAGCCCGGTCTTTATAAAGGCAGACATGGGCGTTCGTTTGTGAGGCTTGGGTGGAAGCAACGGTATGTTCCTGCAAAACTGAGGCAGCAGTTTCTTACAGATTGAATGAATGTTTATGAGTGTAGTGCTGGCCGGCTGGTCAAGTCCCTCACTCAATGTGCATATATGCGTTGTGGCTGCTGGTAGAAGGCAACTCTACACCCTTAAAACTTTTGTGTAAACAATTTGTGACGTCCCGGACACTACGTCCATATAAGGCAAACATCCCATGATCTGCACTCACTCAGGGCTTTATATTTGCCATTCATTCTTGATTTGGGGTAAGCCTATGCATTTCAGGCCCTGCATTTTAAGAATTAAAATAACTTAAGGGTTGAGCCATACCAAGTCTTCTGTGAATATTGCATCTCTCCCGTACCCACCCCCCTCCCATCAGTATTTTCAGAAAGCCTGGCATTTGAACCTGAGGGGACATGATGACTAGAAACTGCAGACTAACCGGATGCAACTAGCTCACCTGTAAGGCCAACCTTTTTACGGCACATAAAGCATCGATTCTTCTTTGGCTTGAGCAGCTCAGTGAGTTCTGATCCTTCCCCTCCGACAGCACCCAGAGGAGAGGCTGTAGCGGTTGGCTGGGTGACCACTGGAGAGAAACGACAACAACAACAGCAGCAGCGTGCATGAGCTTAAACGGATGATTACTCAACTTTGGCCGTCATTATTGGTATTCCACAGGGATATTAAATACCAACCAGGCTCCTCTAACTCCTGATTGGCTGAGGTTCCACAATCCCCCGAAGAGAGGCTTAGCCTCGACATCTGCCGAGTCATCGAGAGAGAGGCCCCTCCGCTATAGTGGGAAAAAAATGATGAGTATTGGAATCGGTTTTAGGTCTCCCAATGCATTTGCTGTAGCAACGCGCCAAGACGCCGATAAAAATAGATGTACACAAAGTAGCAGTGTGGTGAAGTCAGGCCAGAATGACTAATGAGACAAAAGGGGATGAGAGGCTAAAACAGGCCGCCAAAATGTCTGCCACTACAAGCAGAAAGCACATCCTCTTGAAAAGGGAAGTAGTCTGCTTTATGATTTCATACTTAAAGCTCCTTAAATTCCCAAAAGAGGCGGGGATGGCCTCTGATAAATACTGTTGTATCATTGACATGTGGCAAACTTTTATACTTCACCTATGGTATGGTTGATAAAATAAATAAAACAATCATAGTCAATTATTGACTTCAATGCCATTATTGCTGTACAAGTTAAACTTATAATTAACATGTACTATACGTTTGTGTTATTTGGGAAGAGGAAAGGTTTTTTCTATGCCTATTCATAAAAAAAAATGATAAACTATCAAAAAGATGTAAATGTGCCTGTTAGCAATGCACAAATAGTCTAAAAAATTGGCATCTTTATCATTTATTTTCACTGGAGACATAGTCCAAGAAGGACCCATGTAGTCTACCTGCCAAAACAAACAGAAACATCAAACATTTAAACCAAAGACTCAGATTGGAGGGCTGCATGTGGGGGAGGGGCCAGCCCTAAAAAAACAGAAGGTTTCTGCTCCAACTAAAGATAAATACATGCAACTGGGCAACCCCAGCTTTCTGGTACCGTTTCAATAAACCATTAAAAAGAAAGACGCACATATTTTACTCTGTTGGAAACCTAATACCCTGCAATGCCCACACACACACCTGAGAACTTCGGTTGCCACAGCCTCAGCGGTCGCCGCTGCTGCCTCGGCGGCGGCGTCCTCTGCTGCTGCCGCCGCCTCTGCCGCCGCCACGGCGTTGAGGGTGGCCTCCAGCCGCCTCCGGGAGGACGCCTCCGCTGACCCCAGGGACAGCCCGCCGCCACCTGAGCAGACCCGGGGACACGTCACTCAGAGGAACGAGGCGGGCCACCGCCGATACATGAGGCCATTTGTTACTTAAAGCTGCTGTGGGCAACTTCATGAAGAGAGCAGAAGAGGGCAAGATGGAAGGTTTTGAAAGACAACGCCCCCTCCCTCCCTGATGGTTTCCCCCACCAATGAGAAGTGATACGGGCGCACACTTGAGAGGGACGGGCAAGATGGATTCCCCAAACCAATCAGGAAAAGGATTAGCTAGAAGTAGTCACAATGTTTTAACTTCACATACAGAGGCAGGCACCAGCCCCTAGAGACAGATATTCTCAAAGCACGTGTCACTCACTAATAGCTGAACAATTGTTACGCCATTTCTAACAAATTACACTGATAAAAGCTCTTAAACAACACCTTTAAGTGATTAAAAGAGTACTATAGGAATTGAAGTCTTACCCATTGGCCCCATGGAACTCATGCCTCCATTGTTCTGACGAGACAAGTGCTCCTTGTGGCAGAGGGAGCACATGCCATTGGTCCTTGGGTTGCCATAGAAACCACAACCTGTGGCGCAGAGCGTAGGAACTGGACTCTGATTGGTCTCCTGGGCCATAGTGATGCCTGGTGCCGAGGTGACCTGTAGACATAACATTTTAAAAGAGTGAAAATCCATTGCGCACGTGCAAACAGTCACACCTTCACATTAGTTGTGCATACTGGATTAAAAAACCAAACCATTTGAAACCATTTGTTTTGTTAAATAGTTGGAAGACAGCTGTTATTCAGGGAGTCATGGATACATTTAAACAAATGGAGGAGTTTGCGATATATACAAGTAGTTGCAGATGATCACTTCCTCTTGAAAGCTGCCGTCATGTTTACAAGGCTGACTGCAATAATCTCTTCACAACCCAGTCCTCACATGCGTTTCAGCAGCCTGCTGTCACAAGACTGCAATGGACGCGGCGATCGGAAAACCACACACAATCCGACTAGCTTTTATAGTTCACAGCACGCTTCTAAATTAAGCAATCCCGATAGGGTTCATTCCCAGCACAAGAATAGTACAGAGCCCCACTGCTCCAGCCAATGGGGACGGCTGCTTAAACTACATGTATTGATCCCCTTTCATTTTAGCATCTTATTTACGTACATCACCATGCTATATGCGCTCAATATCAGGAGATCAATATCGAGGACGACTCAAGTAAAAGACAACACCCATCACGACCGATGATGGATCCTCAATGCACTTCCTGCATGGAATGCTGTGTTGATGTTGTGCTGTGAATCCACTGAGTCATGCTAGCAGGTCCACACAACACGGATCATACCGGCCATTCCCGACCACAATCACAACAAAACAACCCCGAAACTCGAAGGGTGTTTTAGGATAAAAACATTCCGAGATACACCAGTTATAACAGCCGGATCACACGGGATTTGCCATGATGAGTTAGCATGTTAGCAGCTAGTTGTAGCCTGGACAGCTACATCAGAGCAGTCTAGACATATTGGCTTTGTCTGTTGTGCTTTGTTTTTGTTGGTCGGTCCTCGTAACGTAAGCCACCGAATATGTCAACAGAATCGAGCGATAAAGTGCCAAAGGATCGCGTCTTGGCGACACGTCGTGGGGGCACGGGGCCGACCCGAGCCCCGCGACGGGGGCAGAGCTCGGAGGCTCTGGGGGCTGTAGCCCACCATGCTAACGACACCGACGACCCAACGAGGACCGAGAGACACGTGTAACTACAGGACCAGGAGGTGTTGTGGTTAAACCGACCCACCCGTCCTAAACTAGTCCCCCACGACCTACTGGTTGTTGGCTACAGGACCAGACTGTGTCGTGGATAAACCGACCCACCCGTCCTAACTAGTCCACCACGACCTGCGGGTTGTTTTTTTCTACTACGGTGACTGTTGGCGTCAAATGCTTTTCTCTTCGTGCTTCAACCCATTGTTTTAAAAGTTAAACGGGTTGTAAAACTAAACCGTTCCCTGGGGAATCTACCTTAACCATTCTGCCCCAAGAGAAAACCAGGAGAAACGAGCTGCTTCCAGTTTCGATCGACTTGTCGCCCTTTATTGTTTAACGTTACTTATTTGTTTTTTAAGCTTTTGGGTCTACTTTCGTGGCTAAATAAAGTTTACATTTGGACTCAGTACGCTAATTTCTCCGCCAACCACGCGTCACGTGTTTTGGTTTTAATTAAGTCGACTTATGGCTGTCGGGGAGAGTTTAAAGAAAGTTTATTGTAAGCGTACTTACCAGCTACAGGGCTCTGCGCGGTGTTGTGCTCAGTGTGTCCCCTGCTGGAGACGGCTTCTATTTAATGCCGCTGCCCGCTGACGTCACGGAGAACTCGGGTTCTGATTGGAGGAGCCGGGCTCGGCAGAATGTTTACAGAATGGTCACAACATTGAGTCCCCTTATGGTCCTTTACATTTGTATCGTGTCTGTGCTGCATTATAAGAAGGAATTAATGTATGCAGATGCAATACCAGTTTTCGTTCTATTACTACTACTACTTCTGATGCTATTATAATATTCATAAATGCCTCTATAGTGAAAGTGAAATTAGCTATCATCGAAATTGACATTTAACCGAAAAAACGATTGCTTGTTCTAAGACTGGATCCGCTGGGATATGAAAAACACTTTCTCAATAACCTTCCTGTGAAATATTTCTAAAGAAAACTTCTACAATCTTTCGCCGTCGTTGTTAAGGTAGGGTTAGGGTAGGGTAGCCAATATTTCATTTCCACATTGCACAACGCTTGTGATAACATCACTAATATATAATTTGCTCTGATCACAAAAAATAACATGCGTTATTTGTCACGTTTTATTTGTCAATAATATATATAAAGGTTATTATAGCAGTTTTTATCATGTTGCCATTAACCTAACCCTGAATTGCCTTGATGCTCGTACTCGGCTTCCTACAGCTGTTACAGCCTACAGCCTTACCACATAATAGGGTTTATTCACGATTTAGTTTGTGTTCCACATATGTTGAGCTTTGATCAACTTGCACAACTGCAATTATAAATTGACGCATTAGTTTAATAAATCTTTGCAATAGTGACGTATTAGCAATATTATCAATTATATTGAAAGCAATACTTTCAGTCATTTACTTTCTCTATAATGTTTAAAGATTACAAAAGGAAGTGACGTGTACATTTCGGAATTGTATTTCCCATGCAATCTTCGTAGGAACGCCTTCAATGCATGTGTGCTCCCTCTGTCCAATCAGGTGTCAGAAGCGTTTGATTCTGAGCGAATCAGATTTGAGCGAGCTAGCATTTAAACTGAGGCGATACATTCGTAGCTATTGTCCATCAGCCGTGCAGGGTTTTCCGTCTTCGCGAACCAAGCGATCAAAGTTTTAACTATGGCTTTCCGCGTGACTAGGGTAAGATCTTATTTGTAGTCCATTTATTATCTATTTTGATGAAGTTCTCCATATTATTGACGGTTTTCAAGTATATATTGTTAAATGTTAAGATTATTACTCAATCCCCTTGTTTCTGTTCGCTCTTTCAGCCATCTCGTTCATGTTTCTTGAATCTGAATTTGTTTTGCAGAATCGTATTGCTTCTGAGAATGCCGTTCTTGGTAAGGCCGTCCAAACGACCAAACCTACTCTGCGGCCCAGGGCAGCGTTGGGGGAAATTGGCAATGTTGCGGTCTCCGTGCAGGGACCTCAAAGGGTAAATGGAAGGCCGCGTTTGGAACGCATTCAAATACCATGCGCATTCAAAATAATCAAATCAACAAAGACACGGTAATATTGTATGTAATCTAAACACTTTATTCCGTTTACAGCAGCTTAAAAAAGCTGAGACAAATATCGCCAAGCCCAAAACAAAGAAGACCACTGTGCTCCCTGTTGAAGAGCCTGCCAAAGAAGAGCCTGCCAAAGAAGAGCCTAAGGTGACTTTTTCAATTCATAGAACCTGCACACTCTTGTTCTCCCTCTTATGTGTACCAAGCTAATGCATTTCATTTGATAGGAAATGCCCGAGCCCCCATCTCCTTCACCAATGGACATCTCTGGCTGTGCGCCAGCCGAACTCTGTGAAGCCTTCTCAGACGTCCTGCTTGACATCAAGGACGTGGATGCTGACGACTACAATAACCCCATGCTCTGTAGTGAATACGTCAAGGAAATCTACAAGTACCTTCGACAGCTCGAGGTATGGTTTGTGTACTTGTATATTATGGTGGCCTTCGTTCTGAAGGTAGTGAGGGCGTCTGCTAAATGCCTGTATGTAACTTCCTGTTCGGGCCGACTGCGTCTTAACCATTCCACACGTTAATGTGATTTAACACCTCCCCTCAGGTGGAGCAGGCTGTTAAGCCTAAATATCTCCTGGGACAGGAAGTGACCGGAAACATGCGTGCCGTCCTCGTTGATTGGCTCGTACAGGTGTCTGTCAAGTTCCGTCTCCTCCAGGAAACTCTCTTCATGACTGTGGCCATTATTGACCGCTTTCTTCAGGTAAACTTGTCTATGTGTGAATTTATCTCTTTGCGGCCTGGCAGCAGTGTTTGTAAGACGACATGTGTTTAACTGGGCACATGGTGGCAGTACAGGCAAAGCATCCATTTTGTGCAAACCTGCCATCTTGTTTTGAACTGGGGTGTCCTCACCATAAGCGGTCTTTACCCCCCCCCAACAGGACCACCCAGTCCCCAAGAAGCGGCTCCAGCTGGTTGGTGTCACGGCCATGTTCATCGCCGCCAAATACGAGGAGATGTACCCGCCCGAGATCTACGACTTCGCCTACGTCACGGACCACACCTACACAACCGCCAACATCCGGGAGATGGAGATGACGGTGCTCAGGGTGCTGGACTTCGGCCTGGGGCGACCCCTCCCCATCCAGTTCCTCCGGCGAGGCTCAAAGATCGCAGAGGTGAGTCTTGTCTCGCATTCCCCCCCCCCCCCACTGAATGAACGCCGTGCACCCCCACAGTGCATAGACCGACGCCAGTTGGTAAGCCGCCGTGGTTACCGTCCACAGGTGGCCGCTGAGCAGCACGCCCTGGCCAAGTACTTCCTGGAGCTGTGCATGGTGGACTACGAAATGGTCCACATCCCGCCATCCATGGTGGCCAGCGCTGCCCTGTCACTCTCGCTCAGTGTCTTCAAATGCGGTGACTGGGTAAGGCTCTACTGACACACACTCACTGCTGTATTCTTTAGTGGTGGTCGAACGCCTGATTACTTGCTTTGTATGGGGCCTTCGGTTTCCAGACGGTGCCAACACTAGTTCCAGTCAGGGCTTTTGTAATCTTGACTCATGTGATCTTCCTCAGGATACGACACTGGCACACTACATGAACTTCACTGCGGAGGAACTCCTTCCTGTGATCAAGCTCATTGCAAAGAATGTTGTCAAAGTGAACGATGGTCAGACAAAGAACGTGGTAAGCAGGACACCCCCAGCCCCCCCACCCATTGTTGTACTGAATTTACACCACACTCTTGGCAGTATAATGATTCCATACCTTTGCTTTTCAGGCTGTCAAGAACAAATATGCGTCTGCCAAGATGATGAAGATTTCGACCATTGCACAGCTCAAATCATCGCTCATCACAAACTTGGCAACCAAATGAATATTTTTTTGTAGTTGTACAGATAACTTAAGGCTTTTTGGTTTTAACTGAAGCAGATTCTTTTGAATCGTTTTATATAAGATGGCCTAAACTTTTTTTGAAAAAAAAGTTTAGGGCTGTGTGAATTTTTAACTTTTTATTCAAAATAAAAATTTCTACGACACTATTTGCTGTGTAATTTCACCTGGCCACCAGAGGGCGCTCAAAGCTTATTTATTCGGCCTTGTGTAAGGCACTACTTGAATTATCACGTTAATTATCTGACAAGTTGGCAGTTAAAGCCACGAACAGTTTCATAGTGAGGGCAAATTGTGTAGGCCTACATAAATTCAATCACGCATATCAACTTTACAACACACGGCTGCCTACGCCCCGTTTGTAGCCCGCCTACTTTAAATCACTATCATGGACAATGTAAAAATAAATTGCTGCTGACTTCAACTACAAAATCGTCAACTTTAATTATCCTCCACTGCAGCCAGGCTGTCGACGATCGCGTGGGGGATCCACACTGCATCAAAGCTCTCCTAGGGGTAGGCCTACTTCCGTTTAGTGGACTAATGGCCATCGGCCAGCAGCTTCCACCGTAGGGATCGGAGGCAGCTTCACTGGCATCTGCGTTTAAATGTATTCTAACTCGGTCCAGTCACATTACACCTTACCGGCAATGGGGACCACAAGCCTCTTATGCCTCCACTTTTAATCCGAGCTGTGAACAGCACGGTTCCCATCATTGGCGTTTAATATAATCGTTGGATCCCTCATGTGGTTTAAGTGCCGTACTTCTGAGACCCGGACCCGGGCCAATGTGCTTCCAACAGTCAAGGCCGACTAGGATTAAAGATTTTCTGAATTGGGTATAACTTCACTTTCGCCACCGTGCTGCAATGTGATGTAGCCTACAAGGTTTGTATAATTCGGGATCTTTGCAGATAAAGAGGGCTATGCTTTATCTTTCCATAGAGACGAGTGATAATTGGTGTGTTTGTGCGTCTGTAAAGGGAGGCTTTTAAACCCATGGCTCATGTGGGAATTCATGCTTGAGGGCTGAGGTCATGCCTGGGCTGCCGTATCGGTTTACAAGACGGATCCCCACTCCTGTGTGAAGCCCCAAACAAGTCCAGCTGCTCTTCAATATGGTGCGTTCTCCATTTCTAGTTTATTAGCGATTTTAGGTTTTATTGGATAGATATTAGTAGCCTTTATCAGTGAAGGAAGTCTAAAAATGGAGTTCACGCTCCAAAAACCAGGTACAAGCTCACGTTGATGCGCACAACCAAAAGTTGTTTGGCCTTAAAGAACGGGTATTCCCTCCGTGACCTCTATGCAAGCTCTATAGTCAGCAGGTGGAGGTAAACACCCACAGCGTGTGTATGACTTTGGATCACTTCAGTCGTAGGCCTACTCCGCTCACGGCAGCCATCACCTTTGTTCGCATCATTTGAATGGACGATTTACTGCAGATTAAAACCAATCCATCCATGGCTCCATTGAACATGCCCAGGGTATTTTTTTCTTTCCAGCTCTAAATCAGAGCGGTCTGTGAAGTACCAGAGTGGAAGATCTCCACGCCTCCAGGCTGTAGCAGAGGACGCTACGCAGGCGACCATATGACGGATGCGGTACATGTTTTCATTTATTATAGGCCTTGTTTATTTGAAAACAAAATGAACGTAAGTGATAGCTACAGCTGTGCTTGTGCAACTTTGTTATAGTGGCTTAAGCTTCCAGTAGGGCCTACCCATTTCAAAAAGCGAATAAGGAGACTGAATCGAATATAAATCCTCAAACAAAAACTTGTACACCTCCTCCGCTATCGTTGATCATCAGGACCGGCCTCTGTGTGTTTGTAACCCGATCTCAATGGTGCAGAGTCAGCCTGTTCGCTGTCAGACTCTGCATCTGTGCTTCCAGAGGATCATCCTCCCCGGGCCCCTAACTGGGGAGAAGGGCCAGAGATGGGTCTTCTGGTGCTGCTGCTGCTGCTGCTGCTGACACATTGTAAATCTACCTCCGGGGGTCACTGTCTCCCCCAACCCCCGCCCCGTGTTGTTCTCCGCTCTGCCGCGTCATTGGTCGGCGATGCGACTCTCCATGACCTGTCAATCAGAGGCGATGATCAATCCCTCACTCCGGGGTGCGCGTGCAGGATGTTTTGGAGGGTGACGTGTCAGCAAACGATTATGCGCACTCCAGGGTTGCTCGTTTCCATGCCAAGTTCAATATATCATTACGGAGGTGAAGTTCAGAATCGGGCTGAGTGGATTCTGCTTTGCTCTTTTATGGATCCCGAGATAGTGTTTTTGGTGGGAGTAGTTTATTGTTATTTATTAGCTTTTTGACGGTGGCGGTCCTTCCTTTGAAAATCCATATTGTCAAGACGGATGGTCAATGTTTACAAGACCATGAAGGCTTAGACGTTTCTCCAAAAATATACCTAAAACAATTAAAACGTTTTCCCCATCACAACACACACGCAAACTTACACACACACACACACACACACACACACACACACACAGGCATGCACACACGCACGCACACGCGCGCGCACACACACGCGCACACACGCACGCACAGGGTCATCAGGGGAGCGGGTGAACAGAAGCAGGGTTATTGATTATATGAGTCAATATGACTAGTTTCCTGCTAGACTATTATCCAGATGCACTTAGGGAGTACGTCCCTGCTCTCTCCACTGGCCAGGTTATAAAGTGCACCAGTCCCCCTAAATTATTCAGAAGCCTCCCTCCTCCTTTTCCTCCTTCTCCCAAACCCCTTCCCCCTCCTCTTCCTCCTCATTCTCCTCCTCCTCCCCCCTACCCCCTTCTCCCTCATTCTCCCCCTCCTCGTCCTCTTTCTCCTCCTCCTTCCCCATCTCCTCCTCCTCCCCCTACCCCCTTCTCCCTCATTCTCCCCCTCCTCGTCCTCTTTCTCCTCCTCCTTCCCCATCTCCT
>JAOPJL010000125.1:9385207-9398432 GCA_027123545.1 Trisopterus esmarkii
CCCCCCCCCCCCCCCCCCCCCCCCCCCCCCCCCCCCCCCCCCCCCCCCCCTATCGTATCGCTCATGGTGTCTTGTGTGTGCTGCTGTTGTACAGGTGTGTGTCATGTTGAGTCACTCCCAGATGCGTTCCACAACATAATATCGGGGAATTTTTCTTCCCAGTTTGGGCTGAGAATTCTTAATATATCTAAAGAACCGGATTGAATTAAAGAAAACTTTTTTACTGAACAACGACCAGTTCTACATGAGAGAGCAGGCCTGAGACTGCCAGGACTTGGACAGAGGATAGATTGAGAGCAGCGCTCTCTCAAAGGTCAGGGGTCACCAGTTGTCTGAGCGTGGAGCACTGAACCGAACTGGGAAGGAGACGACGCCGGCGGCTGAGTCTACTCAGACACAGACGCTAGGGTCGACGCTGCCTTGCTAGTTTACCCTGGCAACGCCAGTGCCAACGTTCTTCCACAGCATTTCCCGAGAGAGACACCAATATTGGCTAGTTATGTGTTGTATACATCAAAACCACACGTAAGATAAAATACTCGGCAGCATGGTAATAGTTACAGCGTCACGGTACCCGTCGGATCAGCACGCAGAGGGCATTGTGTTGTACAGTGCGGGCCTGCCCGCCATCCCCGTCTCCACGCGCGTGTGTGTGTGTGCGTGCGTGCGTGCGTTCCTTCAGCAGGGTGTCAATCAGCTGGGTGAGTCAAAACCCTCTGAACTGGTACGTTCCGCTCGCGTTCCTCTGATCTAACGCAGAGTGGCAGCAGCAAGGCCATGCCTGGCGGAGGCCGGAGCGAAGGCATTTTGTCATTTAAAGATTTTTTTTTTTTATAAAATGACTTTCCCAGACTTCCGGTAAGATGTTGGAGTGAAAAGTCACGTCATTTTGAGCTCTCTCAACTCGGCGACGATAAACCCTCAAAAATCATAATTTAAACAAATACATTCAATAATATATAGGAGGGAACCAATAAAGAGGCCGGATATATCAAGAAAATCAAGTCAGAAGAAAATAAAAAAGGAGAAAAATGGATCCAAATTCTGACAAAGGAAAGCGGGAAGAGAAAAAAATCAACTAATTGACTTGCTAACACCCATAGGCAAACAACTGGATGAGGTGAAAAAGGAGGTCCAAGAAGTCAAACAAGGGATAATAGATGTGAGGAGAGAAGTAAAGGAAGAATTCGATAGATTCCGGAAAGAAACTGACAGCAAATTCGAAGGAATTAATGCCGACATGAAAACGCAGCATGACCACATGGAGGAAGCCCAAACACGAGTAGCTGAACTGGAAGAATGGCAAGTAGAAGCTAAGAGCGAGATGCTAGCTATGATGGCCCAGACCCTAAAGATGCAGGTGAAAATGACGGACCTCGAGGGGAGGTCGAGGAGGAATAACATTCGCATTTTTGGCATACCGGAGGACACGGAGGAGAACTCAACAAGCAAGTATCTGGAGCGCTTCCTAACCACCGAACTCGAATTACCTAGTGACACTCCACTCCAGATACAGAGAGCACACAGGGCCCTGGCACAGAAACCACCGCCGAACGCACCCCCAAGATCAATGGTAGTTAACTTCCTACAATTCGAGACCAAGGAAATGGTGCTCAGTCATGCATGGAAGAGGAAAATTCACGTGGGAGGGAAGAGGATTTTTTTCGACCATGATTATGCAACTGAAGTGGTCCAGAAAAGAAAAGCATACGGACCCATTAAAAAAATACTGAAGGAAGAACAGATCCGCTTCCAGACACCGCTAACGAGGATGCGCATACACTGGGGAAGCGGAGTCAAGACCTACGATAATGCAGAGGACGTGGCGAGAGACATGAAGGAGAGAGGTTACAAGGTGGATCTCCCGAGAGAAGGCACCGCGACCGCAGAGAGGGAGAAGACAAGAGATCGGGCAGAATGGCAACAGGTGACTCGAAGCAAGACGGGGAGGATGGCAGCGGCTGCTGCCAAGGAGAAGCTGAGGGGGTTTCAAAGGGGAAAATGAACCTGGCTCGCTGACCCGAATAAGGCTCAGCTTGAAGGCCTACAAGGTATGTTAACGGACCTCTACTAAATACAACGTAACTGACGCTGACTGAGAGAGACTAAAATAAGAGTTGGACTTGACTAGACGGAGGGGAGCCCTACGGAATGGGTTTGATTTCGGTTCTAGGGAGGGGCCCTTTCTGAGAGGAAGGATACCCCCTCAACCTACCAACGGGACTTGGGGGAGACGACATCCCCTTCTTTGGAAGAAGTTTGTGTTTTGTTTTATTGCATTTTATAATTTCATGTTCTGTTTTATTGCACGTTATGCAATGTTAAATGTTCCTTGTATACTCAACCTACTGCTGTTCATGGTGCTTAATAGGGATTTTGATCTAGGATTAGATGGGTACGACTGTTAGAATGGTGTCACTTAATGTTAATGGTTTAAATACCCCCAAGAAAAGGGACAGGGTTATAACTAAATTAAAGAGGGACAAAGCCCAAATTATTTACCTACAGGAGACTCACCTCAACAAAGTAGAACATGACAAGCTTAAGAGATACGGTTATAGACGTGTGTACAGTAGTTTGTTTAGGGGAAGTCCCAGAAGAGGTGTGACTATTATGATATCAAATCAGTTACAATTCGATTACGAAAAAGAGATAAGAGATGGGGAGGGAAGGTATATCATTGTGAAAGGGAAGCTCGATAATGTGAAGGTTACTCTGGTGAATGTGTATGCGCCCCCAGACTGTGACAAACACTTTTTTAGACTGCTATTTGATGTTATCGCAGCGGAAACTGAGGGTATTTTAATTTGTGGAGGGGATATGAATGTTGTTTTAAATTATAACATGGACACAACGAGCCTTAAAAAATCGAAAATACAAATATCAAGATACGTAAATACATTATTGGAGGAGATGGGATTAGTCGATATATGGAGGAATCTACACCCACTAGAGAAGGACTTCACACATTACTCGGCGGTACATAAAGTACACTCTAGAATAGATTATTTGTTTGTGGATACAGGTAATGCCCACAGGGTTAATGACTGCCATATAGGAGGTGCAGATGTGTCCGACCATAACTCGTTGTACCTTGACATAGGCATTAGTAACCGGAAAAGAATAACCAATTGGAGATTGAATGTGAGTATGCTGAATAATGAAGTAAGGAAGAACAAAATCAAATTAGAAATACAAAAATATATTACGGAAAACGACAATGAGCTGGTGGAGCCAACGATGGTTTGGGACGCCTTGGCAGTTATGAGAGGCAGATTAATTTCGGAAGCGACTTACGCAAAAAAAATGAAATTAAAAACGTATTCGGAAAATATAGCGAAACTGAGAGAATTGGAAAAAGATCACCACAATTCGGCTGACTTGGATACACAAAAGAATATTAAGCTTGTAAAATTAGAGATAGAAAAGCATCTAACAGAGGAGATAGAACGGAAGATGCTCTTCTATAAGCAAAGTTACTATGAGATAGGCCCGAGAGCCACTAAACTATTGGCGAGACGCACCCGCAAGCAACTCGCAACCAGTCAAATACATAAAATTAGGGACCCCCTTACGAACAGAGCCAGAGGAAATAGAAAAAACATTCCAGAGATACTATGAGGAATTATATACACAGCCAGAGTCTGCACCAAGAGAGGAGATCAAGTCCTTTTTAAACACACTAGACCTACCAAAGATTGGACAGACGCAGAACGATTCCCTAACGAGGGAAATTTCAATAGAGGAGGTGGTGGAGGCCATAAACATTGAAAAACGCGAAAGCGGCTGGGAGTGACGGATACGCGGGAGAATGGTATAAGGCATTCAAAGACGAACTGTCTCCGCTGTTAGTTAAATCCTTTAATTGGACATTACAAAAAGGCAAAATACCACCATCATGGACAGAAGCAGTAATTACAGTCATACCTAAGCCGGGGAAAGATAGGGAAATATGCGGAAATAATAGACCAATATCGCTACTAAATTTGGATTACAAGTTATATACATCTATCATTGCTAGACGACTGCACGCCTTTACACGGGATTTGATTGACGAGGATCAAACAGGATTTGTGAACGGGCGACAGACGCACGATAACATTAGGAGGACACTGCATATTATAGATCAGTCAAACAAACAGAAAAGAGGCACGATACTGGTTAGCGTAGATGCCGAAAAGGCGTTTGACAGGGTAAATTGGACTTTCCTTTTCGCAGTGCTAGAGAAGTTCGGATTCAATGAGAAATCAATACAGATTATCCGGACGCTATATCAACGACCTACAGCTCGAATTAAAATAAATGGAAGCCTATC
This sequence comes from Trisopterus esmarkii, assembly GCA_027123545.1. Taxonomy (NCBI): domain Eukaryota; kingdom Metazoa; phylum Chordata; class Actinopteri; order Gadiformes; family Gadidae; genus Trisopterus; species Trisopterus esmarkii. Next base: position 9,389,523 of record JAOPJL010000125.1, read on the forward strand.
TAACAAGTTCGATCTACAGAGATCAACCAGACAAGGATGCTGTTTGTCACCAACCCTGTTCGCTTACTTTATTGAACCATTAGCCCAAGCCATACGCGAAAATAGAAGAATCCAAGGAGTGACAGTGTGCGGAGTAGAGCATAAAGTCTGCCTCTTTGCAGATGACGTCATTGCATTCCTTGATCGGCCTAGTGAGTCGTTGCCAGAATTTCTAGATCTCTTGAACACATATGGACAACTATCAGGATACAAGATAAATATCACTAAAACCCAAATACTCACCATCAATTATACACCACCAAAGGAGATTAAAGAAAAATTCAATTTAAACTGGAATCTAAAGAAAATAAACTACTTAGGAGTAGAAGTGACTAGAAACATACCAGGACTATATAAGGCGAATTATGATAGAATTAACCGAGAATTATTAAAAGATATACATAGATGGACCACCCTAACATTGGATTTTAGCTCAAGGATTGAATTAATAAGAATGAATGTACTACCCAGACTTTTATATTTGTTCCAAGCATTACCGAAAGAGATACCTCTAACGCAATTCGTAACATGGGACAGGATGATATCTAGATTTATATGGGGGGGGAAGAGACCTAGAGTGAGATTCAGAACCCTCCAGCTAAAGAGGGAGAAGGGGGGCCTGAGTCTGCCCAACCTGAGAGAATACTTCCACGCGGCCCAGCTAAGATATGTACATTGTTGGTGTAAACTAGATTATGAAGCAAAATGGAAAGAAATGGAAAAATCATTTGGAATGTGTCCGATACAGAGTATTATAGGAGATAGAGAAACATTTAAGAAGGTTAGCAATCAAATGGATTCGATCACAAAATTTACCTTGGAATTATGGTTCAAATTACTTAGACATAATAAGGCGGAGAAGGATGCAAATATATTAAAATGGGTGGCTTTTGATAGCAGTTTTAAATCAGATGGGCAGCATGGGGGACTCAGACAGTGGGCGGACAAGGGCATTACGGCATGGTGCACACTGGTGAAAAAGGGGAAGATAATGAGTTTTCAAGACTTGAAAACGACATATGGCCTGGATTGGCGGGATTTTTACAAATATCTACAGATACGGGATTATTATGGGAAACGGATTGGACAGGAGGTCTCACTAGAAATGAACCAGGTGGTACAAGTATTGGTTGATACATATAAAGGGAACCGGGTCAGGACTATAACTACATTATATAAGGCATTAATGGATGACCAAAGCACAACAGGATATATTAAAGAAAAATGGGAAAGAGAATTTGACATGGAAATACCTGACGATGAATGGGATAATATGTGGGAAAAACATAAGACAACAACCTGTTCACGAGCCTGGAGAGAGTTTTCCTGGAAAAATCTTATACGTTTTTTCATCACTCCTAAAATATCTAATAACTACTCTGAGAAAAGAAAGTCATGTTGGAGGAATTGTGGGTCATCTGATGCTAACCATGCACATATTTTCTGGAATTGTCACAAAATAACAGGGTTCTGGGGAATGGTACATGGGTTAACACAAGAGATCCTGGGATACGAATTTCCTATGAACCATGAGCTGATGTATCTGTATATTTACTCAGAGGATATTGTACATGATGGAGACTCATATCTATTCAAAATACTTATGGTTGCTGGGAAAAAGGTAATTACAAGGAAATGGGGGGGTGAGGATCTACCCACTCAGACCCATTGGGTGGACACAGTGGGGGAAATATATATGATGGAAAGACTGACACACAGGCTACGGCTGACAGGACCACAGATGGACAGTAAATGGAGGAAGTGGACCCTATGGCAGTTGACACAGAATTGACATGACAGCAGGTTTTTCTTTTCTTTTCCTTGTTTTTTGTTTTCTATTATTTATTTTATTTATTGTTTAATTTTCAATTATGGTCGTCGATGTTGTTGATGACTTGTATTTGTGTTTGTCTTATTGATGAATAAAAAGAAAATTGTAAAAAAAAAAAAACATTTTTCATTTTTTTAATAGTTGCTTTTTCTCTAGCTGATGTGTTGAAAATATATCAGCTAGAGAAATACATCAGCCAACTTTAGAGGAGTTAGCTTGTGCTTCTTTATATGAAACACATTTATAATGGTTATGACTATAACATGACAAGGAGCTGTGCACACAAACAATAGTTCTCTTCGGTGCTCAGTCTTTTTTTAACTTGATGTTAACATGGATAAATGTTTTTCACCAAAATGTGTAGTCTGTGTAATAGCTGAAAATTACGTTATTTCCCTATTCATGGTCAGAGATCAAAGAGTGCACCAAATCAGATCATCCGTCCATTGCAACAACTTGAGGTGTTTAATTACTTTGTCTATACAACGCCGCAAGGCTAATTCCCACCTCTGATTGCCTTAGCACCATAAAGGTCATTCTCTATTAAATTATTCCAGCTGAACACACATGTGCACTGAAGTGGGCGTTGTTTTGACAGATATTTTACTTTGATTTCACAAGCTCACGATAGCTTAAACCTCAATCGTGTTTCAACACAGGCACATCTGGATGAAAAAAGATACCTTATCGCACACCAACTGATTAGCGCACGTTTTTACTGATGCATTTGGTTGTGATCCAACAAACAACCCTAATTATAATTGTGAATACATTCACGTGCACACATGTGGAGTGCTGGTTAAAAGAGGCATCATATTTGGGTTTTATATTTGAGTGTTTGCCCCGTGAGGGTGCAATTTGAAAGGTTTATTAATTTGCTATGCTGTGCTAGAGTATTCTGTTAACTATGTTCAGGCCTATTTACCTGTGTGGTGTTTTTGATCGATATTATTTAGAAATGCACATTTTATCTCACTATCCTAACTATCAAAGATAGCTTAACGGTTGAATACTAATCTTATTGACTAGGAGTAACATTGCTTGATCTCAGGCCTACAATGGTACACCCAAGAGATTAAGTGGATATTTTGAGGTGAATGACGCTGTATTTTTCTCCTGCCTTGAAGCAATCGGTAATTTTCACATTCTATGAAGATAATTGCTGCTTTTGCGTAATTTCCAATTGAACATTTTGGTTATTACCGAAGGATGCAGACCGTGACTTCTTCACAAGAAAGCTGTCTTCACAAGAAAACAATTCAGAACAAGACACACAGTACAACGAAATTACTTTTATTTGCAGACTCATATCGAGTATGTAATGAGTATTCTGTATTTGACGTGTCAAAATGAGGCAGGGTTTTTGCTTGAAGAAGTCGCCAGTGAATCTCCAAGTCTCCTCCGGAAGGGCAGACACACAATGAGGAGCAGGAGCCCTGGAGGAAGAGGAGGAAGAGGAGGGGGGGGTGGAGGAGGTGAAGGAGGAGGAGGAGGAGGTAGAGGGGGAGGTAGAGGAGGTGAAGGAGGAGGAGTTGGAGGAGAAGGAGGAGGAGGAGGAGGTAGAGGAGGCGGTAGAGGAGAAGGATGAGGAGGAGGTGGGGGAGGTGGAGGAGGAGGAGGAGGAGGAGGAAGAGGTGGAGGAGTCCGCGGCGATGACGATGATGCTGATGACGGAGGGGAGGGCCTCCGTCCAGTCTCTATGCCTCCCAGCAGGGCCGGTACACCCTCCCCACCATGCACCTCATGGTGTCCCGCTTGCGGAGGGCCATCATGGGCTCCAGCCCCGTCAACCGCTCCCGGGGCTCCAGTGTCTGGCCGCTGTCCCCGGCCTTCGTCGTCGCCGTCTGCTGCTGCTGCTTGTAGTAGGACAGCGCCCGCAGGTTCCGCAGCAGCGCCGCGTCGGCCATCATCACGATCACCCTGGGACCCCCGCTTCTGGCAAACCCGCGGTCGTCACCGGCCAGGGACCGCTCGGCGGCCTCCTCCTCGCCGAGGAGCAGGGAGCTCAGGGCGTCCTGCTCCGAGGTGGAGTCGCCGTCGTCGGCGCTCTTGCTCACGGGCACCGCGTCGGCCGAGGCATAGCACTGGAAGAAGAGTGCGGCGGCGAAGAGGGCGGGCATCATGGCAGACTGTCTCATGGTGGCGGTTCTCAGCTGGCTCTGTTTTTCCTGGGGGGGGGAGCTGGTTTGCAGGCGGCAGGAGATGAGGCAGGAGATGCTCTGGCGTTGCTGCTCTGACCATTGGTGGTTCTTGGTCTGGCTTTTATAGCGTTCAGACCTAAGGGATTAGCCGGGTCGGGACCGTACTTGGGGTTCTTGGGCGTCAGCGTCTGCGTTTCTCCCCCCACCCCCCCCGCGGAGAACCGGATATTATCTCAAAGGTGTAGAATGAAGGGATGATCTCAAGTGTTTTGGTGAAGACCAGCAATGAGTTCACGCCTCAGAGCTTGGCGGCACGTCGGTCGGATGCGTCGGGGAACAGTAGGACTTTGTTGAAGGGGGGGGAAACACACAAAGGGGAAGACGTTAATCCAGAGAAACATTGCCCTTTAAAACAACACGGGTGCATTACTCACCTGTGGCCCTCTCTCAGGAGCTGTGCCCTGAGATGAGTTGTCCTCTCTTGGCATTGTGGCGAACCTCGTTCAACCGGGGCTCTTCAGACGGGTGTTAGTTGGCCAAGGCCAACACAAAGCAAACACAATTCTGGAAACGTTGGAGTGTTTGTGTAAGGGATTTGAGTCACACGTGAGCCGCAACAAATGGCGGCGGTGTTGTTGTGGGAGAAACTCTTTCACGGATCAATTAAGATGTTTTTCTCAAGGATTATATGGAACATGATACACTGCGACCTTGTGAACCGAGAGTGCTGGATGATTTTAATTTATTAATTATAATCATGGCAAAACTGGGTGATTGCCATCAACACCCAGTTTGTTAATACTGCATTATACTGCAAATGCAAGGGCTTTCATCAGCGGGCCATAGGCTCCATCACCATTGTGTTACCACATTCTGTGAAAGAAATTTACATTGAAAATCTTTGAGATTGCCACCCTAAAGCGAATACATATCGCTGTTCATTTTCTGTTTATGCAGTGTAATCTCTGATCATGTAAAGCGTTACAATTTACACACATCACGCTTTGATGCTTGAAAAAAAGCCCTCCTAGCAAACGGTAACGTGGTTCTTCCTTTTAATACACCCAACGAATACATATTCTGAATGTTTCCTAGGACCTAATACATGAGTTACTAAATGTTCCCGTATTCTCATTCTGAAAAACCATGACTTTGAAAGAACGAATTATGCATCAATGAGGTTATGCATAGTTTTCAGGATTACATGCATAATCATAGTACATAATGTGGCAAAACCCATTACCAGAATATGTAAAAATGTGTGCTGCCCTACATTTCACGTTTACAATTTCTTCATTTATTCATCTGCACAAAATGTTTCACTGAAGTTTCACTCCTTTGTCTTTTTTTTTTTAAGCAGGCACCGGCGGAAAAGTCATCTTCCTACAATTAAGGACTCTTTCTTTTTCTCCATTTTCTGGAAACCAGATGAAGTGAAGTGATGAGGAGAGGCCCATCCATATGGCCAAGGAGGCTGGAATTAGCTCAAGATGTTGTGTCTGTGTGTGTGTGTGTGTGTGTGTGTGTGTGTGTGTGTGTGTGGGTGCGTGTAGGTATGTGTGTCTATGATTATACTTCATTGACTTTGACTGCTACCGGGAAGTGCGAATGTGTGTGTATGTCTGCGTTTGTGTGTGCTTTTTTGTGTGTGTGTGTGTGTGTGTGTAGTAGTGCAGTGATGGTGGTGGTAGGGGTGTGAAGATATGCCATGTTTTTAACAAAGCCAGTGACTCACATCCTGCTGCGTCCAAACGCATGACACTATAACAACACAGTTAAAGACAGCCCGGACTCTAGTGTTATTCCAGCTAAATCAACACGGCCACACGTCAAACACTAGAATGAAACAGAGCCGCAGATCACGTTAGGAACCCGTTCAGTCCAGCCGTTACTACATTCAGTGTTTTCTTGCTTTTGATGGGTAATTAAGGCTCATTAAGGTTCTTGACTTCCCCCTTTCCGCTTTCAATCTGGTCAGCCGTCCAGTCTATCCAGCCGACCGGTCAGTCTGTCTGTCTGCCTGTCCACCCCTCCATCCGTCCAACCACGCATTCTTCCGTCATTCCCTTTATCCTTCCATCCATTCTCCTTCCTCGAAAATTCTTCAGCTTTTACGGTCGTCTTGGCAACAGGGCATACGCACAGTCCACCCAGACCTGGGAGAGATCGAGTGGTTGGTTAACACAGCTGCTCATACCCAAGCTGAATCAAACCTAATCTAACCTAATACCCTAACTAACTCTCTCTAACCTATTACCTAAACCAACCCGCTCTTACCTATTACCTAATTTAACCCCCTCTAACTCATTACCTAAACTAACCACCTCTAATCTATTACCTAAACTAACCCCCTCTGACCCAATACCTAAACCATCTTCATAATACCTACAGCGAACCATCTCCAACCCAATATCTAAACCATCTTCATAATACCTACAGCGAACCATCTCCAACCCAATACCTAAACCATCTTCATAATACCTACAGCGAACCATCTCCAACCCAATATCTAAACTTAGCCGTCTCAGCCGTGTCCCTTCAGTCTCTCCCCCAGATGTCCCCCTTTCCCCCAGCGCTGTGCTCCAGCTGCCCCCTGGGCTCCCTCAGCATCGCCGGGGCAGTGCGTGGAAATACCCTGGGCCTCCCCCAGACCCCCCCTTCCTACTCCCAGGACCAGATAGATGCTCCATGCAAATGCAAATTGAAGACAGAACGGCGTGGCGAATGGATGCTACTCTGAGGACATCTCATTCAACGCATTTTGTTATTCTACATTGATTAACACACAGAACCAAATACAAATCAATAGTAATATCATCAAAATATGAACTGACAGGGAACACCTGAAGTGAAGATGGAGGCTTAGAAAGAGGCAGTCCAAATATTGTGGAAGAACATTAGAGTACGGTGTCAACCAACACAATACCTAGACAGTCGTTGGATGACGAGAGGAATTTCTCATAATTTTAATAGCAGGCCAGTCACGAAGGCAGAGCCGTACTTTCATCCTCTTTTTTTCAAAAAAAAAGAAAAGGGAAGAAAAAAGACACACCTACATAACTCATCAATAGATCTGCTGCAGAGGCAGCCCGCTGGTCGCCATGGAGATCGGTCAGTGAACATGTAATCACAACTGACTGAAACACACCGAAATAGCAGCATTATCTCTCCGGGCTTTCGTTCAGACGGGAGAGCAGGAGTAGCTGCGGCTGTGTGACATGATAGGTCTGAGGAGAAACGTGTTTATCCACGCCAGGCTGCTAATCCCCTTCTGAAACCAAACCGAGACCCAGTAACACCAGAGCACGATTTTAATACTAGGAGGGTGTGTGCGTGTGTGAGTGTGTGTGTGTGTGTGTGTGTGTGTGTGTGTGAGACGTCCCACCACTTTAAGCTTTAGTTGTCGTATTAACATGTCATCCACGTCCTTTCACCTCCTCACAGTGAGCACAGTTTGATTGAATAATGCCTTCCATTTTATAAATCAAGTTTTTTCTGTTTTTTATGGAAGAGTTCGAGAGTCCAAAACGTGTTACCATGTCGTCAGGAGTAAATAGTCGTCAACATTTCCCATGAGGTCACATGTGATAACAGAATAACAGAATACCAGAAGACCACGATTACATATTTATCACAGTATGGCGCCCCCATCCTCCCCATGTACTTTAGTTACATTTACAGTTGCTATACTTTTTTGGGGGTTCTGGTTAATATACAAAAAAAGAGACAAGACACAAAGAAATCAATATTTTTCAAGATATGAAATATCCTGTACGTGCTGGGGTAGCATGTGATATACCATGTAAAGCTATGTAATCAGGGTTTCTCTTGGGGTTTACCTTCAGTGAGAAAAGTGTCTGGTGTTGATCTATCCGAACATCTAAGGAGAACACACTGCTCATCCAAACACTGTCCACAGCATTTTACTGAGATGTTATGAATGTGCATCAGCCTTATTTTACTTTCGATTTTTCTTGAAACCAAGGGTATGAATGCCTGAAATTATAAAGTGAAATACGTCATCAAGCCCAGTACCCAGTGCTACTTTTAAAATGCTGATTATAAGCAATCAAGAGCCTTTGAATCACACCTTTTCATTTTTTCCTCGAACTCATCTCAAGAGAAAAATCAGTATCACAAGTCGAAGTCGAGGACATTCGACTTATTCAATGAGATGCAGATTTTCATGCATAAATCTGCAGCCTGATGTTTTTTTTTTTTTTTTACCAGTTTGGAAGATACAATAAACATTGCAACGTCATCCCCATTCACGGCTCAGGGTCACTACACCTGCACTTGTCTCCGGGTCAACCTAAACATTTGAGTGAAAACAAAACGTTCACTTTAAAACGCCATGTTCTCCATCTCACCGTGGGTGTGCGGGGAAAGAGCGGGCACACGTCGATGGGTAACCAATAACAACCACAACCCGCCAACGTGGTGTTGTTCACCCAGTCGGCGTGCAGTTTGTATCAACTTCCGGAAGGAACGTGGTCGTCAGACAGCGTTGTCATGGAGACCCGCCGGACAACAGTGTCCACAGGGCGGCCCTGACCGGCGGTCACCTTGTTGTGGTTTCTAACCCGTTGCTATCGGGAAGACGCGCCTCTGATACCTTCAGTTCAATGGACTGACTGACGCCGACCACGCCGACTGCCGCTATGGAGAAGAAAGTTGGAAAGTGTCTATTGGACAATTGGGTGGAAGAGGTTAGTGTGTTTAGTTTAGGCCTGTGTGTGTATTTAGTGGATTAGTGGATCATAATAAATCGTGTCTCAAGTATTTATTGAATGTCACATAGGCCTACTTGCAGACACACACGCACACACGCACGTACACACACACACACACACACACACACACACACACACACACACACACACACACACACACACACAC
>JAOPJL010000125.1:9446364-9467784 GCA_027123545.1 Trisopterus esmarkii
CAGTGTACACCATCAGTGTACAAAGACACCCACACACACACACACACACACACACACACACACACACACACACACACACGAACACACACACACACACACACACACTGACCCAGCAATGAGACACTGTTCAAAGTGTTTATTTGCATGATTGATATAGGGAATACACAGCATAGGGTTATAAACACAGATGGCATGTTAGCTCCCAGATGAAATACCAACCACTGAAACAGTATCAATGTAGGGCATGATAGCAGGGCAGTTTTAAATATTGAACACATAAAAACCTGCCAATATTATAAAAAAGAAAGATTTGCAACCTTTGCATTAACATTATTCGTTGCAGTTGAAAAGGTTGGAGGAACAAGAGAAACATGGCTGCTGGTCAGGATTTGGCCCACAGGATGCTGATTGATGCCCCCTGTAAGGCTATCTCAGACCATGCCCCCAGTGTTTGTATGAAGGCCCACCATCACAACTCGTGATGCAGAAAGGACCCCATACAGAGAGGCTGCCTAGGGGCCCGTGTCAGTCCCAAACGTATACTCACCAAACACAAGTCCTGTGTTTCCCGGAACAGCTTCAGTTTGATAGTCAGGACTTTGTAGGGTTGTCAGTTCTGGGAACTCGGGAGAGACTGACAGTTTGCCATTCATGCCAACACGACAGCATGAGTCAAGCAAGCGATCCCCACTGTAGTGCCTGACCTTACCAATTCTAAGGCCTGCCATACCTGCAGAAAAGGACACTCTCTGCCGGGGTTCAGATAACCAAAAGGAAAAAAAAGCTTATTCATTTAAACAAGATACCACCAGGTCAACCACATAATGAGATTGTCTTTTGTTGCTTTTTATTGGAAGTCAAGGAGGCACCAACAAGATACATTCATATAACACTCAATGACTTGGCATAAAACAAAGGATCTTTTTTAAAAATAACTTTGGTACGGGATATTTTTCGTCAGCTTTAAAATGCAGGATAAATATTTAAATCCCCCCATTTGACGGTATGCACTCTATCTTCTTTTAAAATTGAGTCTTTATTTCTTGGTCCACATTGTCCTGCTGCATGTCCGGTCTCTCTTGCCTTTACTCTTTCAGCCAGCCCAGCAGCTGAGGTGTGTAGTACGTGATGATGATGTCAGCGCCTGCCACAGAACAACAGCCAGAATGACACCCAAGTTCGAAAGACTACCTTTGGTCCAGTTATGTTGCTTAACGATAGCTTCTCGCGTCCGACAGATACAAAGGGTATCTATTGAGAGAGTGAGTAGGTCTACATTTTGAGTATCTTTTGAGAGAGTGATGGTCTACAGTTTGAGTTTTTACTGAGAGAGCGTAGGCTTACAGTTTGAGCATCTACTGAGTGAGTGAGTAGGCCTATAGTTTGAGTACCGACTGGGAGTGAAAAAGCCTACAGTTTGAGTATCTACTGTGAGAGTGAGTAGACCTACAGTTTGACCATCTACTGAGAGTGAGTAGGCCTACAGGTTGAGTTTCTACTGAAACCCTACAGCTGATCTCACCTGCCCTGCGGAAGGCCGTCATGGACTCCATCACGGCGGCCTTCAGGTCAAAGGCCCCGGCCTGGGCCCCGTGCCACAGCATGGCGAACTCCCCCGACACGTTGTAGACCGCCAGCGGGTGCATCGGGTGCTGCGGAGACCCCAGGTCAGTCCAGCGTTATTCATACAGCGCTGGATCACTGCACGTCCATACAAGTTACCAAACATGACGACCGGCAAACCAGCAGGTAGATCCAAAAGGAGACCAAACGGTAACAAACCTATTTGTTGTAAACCAAATTAGATGCAAAGCAAAGTCGTTGGTTACATAGAAGTGACTTGGATTGATCTGATTCATAATCTCGATTCGAAAGTTAAAAAAGACCAGTCCCAGACAAATCAATTTACATTCAGTTACTGTAAAGTAGAACAGTAGACAGAAAAACCCAAGAACAGACAGAACTAGATTATCTGATTGAGTGAGCTCCAGGCAAAGTATGTCTGTGCATTAATTAAATAACATAATTGAGTCACAGTCCAAATAAAAGTAAATTACCTTGTCTTTGACCTCTCTCACAATGTCCAAATAGGGGAGCCCAGGTTTTACCATCAGCATATCAGCTCCTTCTCTCACATCCCGCTCCTAAACCATTACAACATCACACAGTCATGTCTCATACTGTGCACAATAAATAGAATATAGATGATCAAATTCGGGATTTGATCTTACCACAGCGCGCAATGCCAGTCCCCTGGCACCAGGGGGCAGCTGATAGCAGCGTCTATCTCCAAAGGCAGGTTTGGACTGGGCAGCATCTCTGCATGAACCCACACATTAACAAATTAACGTCAATGTCGGCAGGGTTTAGGCTATTTGAATTTCAGAATGTGCGACACCTACCTGAAAGGGCCATAATAGCATGAAGCAAACTTTGCACTGTAGCTCAGCACTGAAACCTAAAACAATTTAAAAAACACAATTAAATGTTATCCATATTCGATCCATGATTTATTCCTTATTTTTCGACTTGTGATAGTCATTATGTAGAAGTCTTTTTGAGATTGTTTACATGTCTGAATATTTCATACAATTTAAAGCTGTGGTCAAGTGAAACGACACAGTATACATAACATAACAGTAATACTACATCACCAAAAAGCCTTGATGGTGACTTTAAGTTAGACATTTTGTGCATCCAGTGTACCTTGTTGCCCATTTCATTGGACATCAGTGCCTGTTTGATAGCCCTCACCCGTCCATCCATCATGTCAGAGGGAGCGATTATGTTACAGCCTGTCAGGGCGAAGCAGGAAATCATAAACCCAGCAAAGATGTCATATTTACAATGTCATGAATAGGGTCTGATCATTTTCAGGTTAACATGATCTCCCTATTGCAACTAATTACGTCTCAAAATTTGTTCACATTTTTAAGATCCTCATGCATTGATATGTTTATTTTTGGGAAGATCGCTCCGGCCCTGTCAATGCCATATCCCTTATCCATAACAATGTAAATATGCCATTAGGCGTACCAAATAAAAGTCCTGTTCATATATGGATGCTTTAGAATCAATCAATTATGGCAATAATCTATCAATAACCCTCAAAACAAATCCGAGTCCGATATCATCATACAGCTGAGTGAAACCATTGATCAAGAAAAGATGGAATGGACATAAGTCATGCTACAACAGAACAACATGCACATCAGAGTGTACTGACCGGCCTTGGCGTAAGCTACCGCCACCTCCCCTAAACGTATGCAGCTTGCGTCGTTGTCCAATGTGCCGTCCTCACGTAGAATACCTGAAACGACGTCAGACACCCCACTCATCAATACAGCAGCAGCACATACGATAGTTGTTAGCGCCGTGATCCAAATGACTGGAAAACCCTACAAATCGAGGGTGCGCATACCGCAGTGTCCGTGCGCCGTGTAAGGACACAGACAGACATCGCAGGCGATCAGCAGATCGGGGAACAGAGAGCGGATCTTCCTCACGGCCAACACTGCAGGCGTCTGGTCCGTGTCTGCCCCAGAGCCTCGGTCATCCTACCGGTAGAACAAGTGTTCATTTACAACGCGCTTTAATGATGAACACAACCAAACACATAATCAAAAAAGGTCATTTTTGTGAATTACACTGAACAAATAAATTTGTATCCATTTACCAGAAAACCTTGGACTCATAATGATTTAATTTGAATACAACAAAAAACAGAAACAATAGTCATAGGCCGTAATTAATGAGTAATTACCAACCATAACATCCATCCGAATGATATAAACACAATTCCCAGTAAGGGCGTCCTTACCTTTTCTATTTTAGCCGGCACACCAAATATCAGCACACATTTTAAGCCGTTCGTCACAAGAGGCTGCAGCATTCCCTCAAGCTTGTTAACACCATACCTGGGGATTGAAGATCACACATGTGAAAAATGCTGATCAACAATTATGTTTTTTTTCTACAATACTATTATGGGGTTTATCCCGTAATTCCAGTATATAAACTTGCTCAGGCTTATAGATCCCCTCTGATGATGACTCAATCACATCATATTGGGATCATGTGGTTAAGATTGTAAACCTTTCCTAGCGGTATTCCCAAGCTGGGATGAATGTCTGAATCCAGAAGACACAACATGGAGATAAGAGGGGGCAGATGTTGAGGCGCAGTGACCCAACGGATTCCCCCTCTTATCTGCGTTCAGCTCTAGTAGTTGTCTTTGGGTCCACCCCTGACCGTTCTTATCTAAACACAACAGACTTCAACTTCAGTGGCTTCTCATAACAATTGAAGTGCTTCTGGTGTGTTTGATGGCAATTCTACTGATTTCGTTACTTTGTTAATCGTTTACGGCAGTGCAATGCTGGTGAAAATAATCAACATGACAATAGACAAATCCTTCTACACGTGAGCACTAGTGACGTCTTCATTTTATGATGAATTGTCTTCGGTTTACGACGCTTACCTGGCTTGACCAGGGAGGCTTGCAATAGGCTCCACTGCATCTTCACTGTCTCTGTGAAAGAGATAGAAACAAAGGAAAAAATATATATAAAAAGGGCAACTTGGTAAAAACTCCATTGACATCTGTAGACAACTCTTCTTTTATGTTATCCCAACTTTGATGATTGTACTATGTAGACAAATGATCATGGTACAATTGCATTATATTGTAAATAATATATTTACGTTATGAAGATTGGGTAGATGAGGTTTTCAGGTCTTAAATCCGCTGCACATGACTGCCAGTATCTCAGTGTTGGGTGAAAGTAACCACTGTGGAGCACAGACTCTACTGGCGTCTGCATTTTAGATATCGGCTGGAGAATAACACAACAAAGAGTTAACCAAAAAGTAAGGCGTTGGCATACCTTGCCGTGTGGGCATAGCACATTGTGTCCACGGGATTCTGTTCTGGTATCACCAAGTAACCGTGAAACCGGCTCAACCACGCGGGATAATGCCTGTCCAAAACAGCCTGCAACCGGACTGTCCCTAATAGGAACACCATGTGTCTCGATATAATAATAACTGTACATATATAACAGCGTAATACTTGAAGGAGGGTTGGTGCATTAGGTGTTACCGTCTCAATAAACATAAATATTGACTAATATATAACAACGTAATTCTTGAAGGAAGGTTGGTGCATTAGGTGTTACGGTCTCAATAAACATAAATATTGACTAAAATAAGGACCATTGCATAGTATAACTAATCATCTACAATGTAATCAAATGTAAATCGTTTAATATAAATCCCAGTGCAGTAAAAAACTTCTGAAAGTGGGCTTTCAGAGTATTACCTTGTATTACATGACTCACAGTGAGATTCGGCGCTAGATCAATACAAATACATTAACAATTTCCGCAGTATTTATTAATTGTCATTATTAATCAAACTTTATACTGTAAAACTCCTACAAAATGCTGAAATAACTGTGTGCATACAAAGGTGACTTATATTTAGGCTTAATTAAGCAAAAAAAATGCCTACCCTTGGAAAGTGTTCACCCCTGGATTCTTCCTTCCTTGCTCCGGTGTGTTACTTCATGTGGCAGCTTGCGGCCACCGTAGGAGGTGTAGTGAGTTGAGATCTCACGAGACCTTACTGAAGACGAGAAGACAGCTCACCAGCGTAAGTCATATTTTGGCTACCACATAAATGGACAAAACGCAGGTAAAAAAACACTGCAACATCATTACGATTTACTCCACTATAAACACTACTAATATTGATTTTGAAACTTATTGAATACGTTTCATTGCTAAACGTCAGTTCACTTGGCTGGCTCCTAGCACTGTAGTGATGAGTTGTATTAACGTAATGAACTGTAGTGTTGAGTTGAATTAGGAACTGTAGTGTTGAGTTGTATTAATGAACTATAACTTAGCCGTAAGTCTCTGGAGACCAGCTTGATTCGATATCTAACATTACACGACTATATGTCATTCTGATATAGCAGCGTTCGTATTTCCCCTAGTGATTATGCTGTAGTAAGGTGTGGACATGGCTCGCATGTTAACTTGGCTAAATGTGCGTTCTACGTAGAGTAATGTTGTCTTTCGTTTTAGGGATATCATTGTTATCTAAATAGGTTCGTATTCTTTTGCTGTCTTTTGCTGTAGGCCCAAGGCCTATGGAGATACTGACGGACTCTGTATTGGCCTGGTTCTGCAGCCAACCTCGGGCCCCTCTTCGCCTACCAGACTCAAAGATGTAACCTAGACTCCTCTGCTACTTCCAGTGCCTTGCCGTCCAACGTGTCTCTGCTGTCATTCCCAATTATCCCGAGTCTGGACTGACACACCAGCCCCTGACTTGGCCTCAGCCAATCAGGCCCCTGCTTTCATTCTTCATCCTCTCCTGTATCTAGTCTCATATAACCCCCCCCAAGCCACAATGCTGTTCTCCCTCAGAGAGCTGGTGCAATGGTTGGGCTTCGCCACCTTCGAACTCTTCCTCCACCTGGCGGCCATCTTAGTCTTCAGCGTACTGGTGGCGCTGCGGGCGGACATGTTCACACCGACGCTGAGCTGGTGGCTGGTGTTTGTGCCGCTGTTCGCCGCCGACGGCCTCAGCACCTACTTCACGGCCATCGTGTCCATCCGCCTGTACCAGGAGAACGAGAAGCGGCTGGCGGTGCTGCGGTTGCTCTGGGTGCTGACGGTGCTCAGCCTGAAGCTGGTGTGCGAGGTGCTGCTGTGTCAGAAGCTGGCGGAGCAGGAG
This sequence comes from Trisopterus esmarkii, assembly GCA_027123545.1. Lineage (NCBI taxonomy): Eukaryota > Metazoa > Chordata > Actinopteri > Gadiformes > Gadidae > Trisopterus > Trisopterus esmarkii. The sequence continues at coordinate 9,453,109 of JAOPJL010000125.1, forward strand.
CAGGCCAGGGACCTCTGGTACGGCTTGATCGTGTCGCCCCTCTTCATCCTGCTGCAGTTCCTCATGATCCGAGCCTGCCGCGTCAACTGACCCAAGCTATCAGCAACTGCCCTTTTGAGATTCAGAGCATTACAGTCTTTGTGTGTTGCGTGTTGCCAGCCAGCACTGGTTTGGTGTCATGTGTTTGAGTTAGGTCAATCCAAAAACAGCCAGTGAGTAGATGCTGTTCATGATAACGGACCACGATGCAGCTACTAACACGGCTTGTTAATTTATGATCTGCTCTTACAGCGTTACAGCTCAATTATTACAGTTGTTTTCTTGTTTAAAATATTTTCTTCAATAGTTCAGTGAACATTGTTTAAGATACCGAAACTATACAGAAAATAAAAGGTAACCCTTCAGAGATAACTTTTAGAAATGCTACTCAGAAGCAGTACAAGCAAGTCTATGGTCCAAGTTTCAATGAATAAGAAACAAGAAAGAAAAACAATGCCCTATTTGTTTTTTCAATTGCCCAAAGGATAACAGGACTAACCGGATATCAAATTAAATTGAATGATAGCAATGTCTGTATATTTTTGTCATGTAGCAATGCTGTTGCCGATCATTGCATAGCCTAGCAGCTCTCTGATATGGCGGTCGATGCTTCCAATTCACTTGCTTACATTAAAATAACTGAAAATAACGGAAGGGAGGTTTCCCTCTCTCGCCAAACACATCTTTCTTTTTACACTATGTATTGCCGCTCTTTAAGCGTATTCATCAATTGTGTACATGTTACATGTGTACATGCCTAGTTTCGTCCTCCTGTGAAATTCACTGTAACGCATTCTCTCAGGATGCAACAACTTTATTTATATTCGTATTTGGCATTTTCGTACAGTTGTTATTCTTACGGTTGCTGTCACTTATGTATATTTCTGTAAATAAACAGTCTGTATTTACTTGTTTTACGCAAGGTGTATTCCCTCATTACATTTGATTTATAGGGGGCTGTATCTGCTTCATCATGAGTAGGAAGGATTGTACTGGTCTCTAAAGCAGAGAGATTCGATTTTTTGTGTGCTGTCAGTGTCAGTGATGGAGGTCTATTCGGCCTGTTTTCAACAGACTTTTATCCTGATTTGAATAGTTTGAGTTAGCTACTTTTAAATTACTCAGTAGCAGGTGAAGAAATAGTGAAGGTTGCTGTCGCCATGGTTACTTTGAAGCCACTTGTGATAGGAGTGAGCCTTTCTTTTTAATCTTTACATTTAATGCACTAATCCTTTTTGAAGATGATCTTTTACACACTTGATCTGATTTAGCTATGTTAGGAGTCAACAGTTTCTTACATTACATTGTAACTTTAGATGCATTTAACTACTTTTCGGTTTTACATATGATCTTGTATCTAATGTGGCCAAGTTCTAGTACAATCTCAGGCATCTCAGCTCAAGGTTCCCACTGAACTCTCTTAAAGATAACCATGCAATTCCTACCAAGCCAATTGATGGATGAAGTGGCCCATCTATTATAGGAGCCAGACTACACAACGCCTGAGTGTATATTAACGGAGCATATTTCTAGAAACTTCTCTCATTTCTTCCACTAGGTGGTAGTAATACATCACACTAAACTTTCATTTTGCGGTATGACTTCTGTGTGCGTAAATCCATGCGTTTGATTCTGTTCTGATCGATAACATTGAACAACATCGATGCTCAAATGAGCCAGAAAAACAAATAAAGATTCACAAAAGGATGATGAATACTAACTATTCCGCTTTTTAGAACAATATATGAAAGGGCATACACAGACAGCAGGCAATAGTCGACATTTTATTAAATATTTAAAATAATTAGGTCTATGACTACCTAATGGTCCTATAGTGGTCTGATTGTTGGTTAGTTTCGATGTGAAAATACGTTCACATCAAGCCACACACCGAATCGGGGTAAACATTGAAACATTCGGAGTAAACATTATTGTGGCCCATGACCTTCTGTCAGAGAATAGCCCTTTACTTTAAATCACTATATTCACCGTTTCAAAGACACACACCAGGGGTGTCGTAGGCCTATTATTATGCGTTGGGAAATGATCAGTCTTCAATCACAACAACAAACGTTTCATACCGTTCGCATTCTTCACAAGTGATTCAGATGTAAACATTGTTGAAAATAGGCTGTGATGAATGGAGTCCATATATTATCCCACTCGTCTCCCCACTATATTATTATCCCACCTTATACTACTTGCCACGCCGCCTCCAGCTTCTATTGGACGGTCTGTCAGAGTAGGGAGGGGATAGGGCAGAAAGTATCCCCCCCACCAGCATTGAAAAGTTCTGGCTTTAACCCTGGAGTGATGTAGGACTATTTAACATATCTCTGACCAGCTTTGATCCATATTCAAATTGGCCTCTGCGCTGCATATGTGTATGTATGATGCTGTGATCTGATGATGGAGACGCGGGCCGTCAGAACAGCGTTGTATGTTGTGGGCGCTCTGTTGTGTTTCACTCGGTGTAACGGAGAGCTCAATCCCAGGGGTAGAAATGTCTGTGAGAACATGTGAGTAGCCTATTTCTTTTTTTGTTGTTGTATTTAACCTGATTGAAAGTCTTATGTATGACTCCTCCGTTTTTCTTAGGGCTGTATGAATGATTTAGACTATTCAGCTGACAGACGCTCGTTGACATATGCAGGCTAAAGTTTATAATTCTGTCGTGTCGTCGTTTCCAGAAGAAAGTTGTTAAGTGTAAACATGATGTTCAGTGGCAAGTAGCCTAAAGAAATGTTAAAAAAAAAAAAAAAACATTGAAACTTTCACGTTGAATCCTGAACATGTCTCCACAGTCCTGGACATTTCCAGTGCTGCAGTGGTTGGAGACATGTGGCAGACGAATGCTCAGCGGGTAGGCTCAACATCAAACGACCATAACACATGGGTTATTCCGATACGATTTGTAATCGTTGTTTGTTATTCTTCGCCTTCCTTTAACAACGTCCTAATGATTGTTATTTCAGCAATATGTGAAGGGAATTTCACCTGCGTGGAGAATGAAGTCTGTGTGCGTCCCAATGAATGCCGCTGTCGCCATGGTTACTTTGGAGCTACTTGTGATATGAGTGAGAAAAAAAATATATTTTATCTTTACATTTTATTCATTCATCTTTGTTCACCCTCGTTGAAAATTGTCTTTGACAAACTTATTTGATTTAGACTTACCTGAGCTATGTTTGGAATCATCAATTCCTTTCAATAACTGATTCAAGCTCTGGATTGCGACTTTAAATGCATGTCAATATACTTGTCCATGCGTTCATTTCTTTGTTTGAAACCATCTACGTATGCTATTGTTTTGTATCCATTGTGACCAGGCTCAATAAGGGTTTATCTAGAGTTGCCAAAGTTCCCACTGAGGTGTGTTCAATCTCAGATGTAGGGGAGTGGATATAGGGCTACAATATGGAGTCTAGACACAACACACAGACACAAGACACACAACAGTCTTGAAATGATTATCTTTGGGTTTGGGTTTGTTTCTTTGATCATTCAACAGATGATCACACTGTAGTTGTTTTCATGCATGAAATTATCATGGAAAAAATATTGACTCACAACACACATCACTGACCCCTCACCCCCATGTCCTCGCAGAATGCCCACCCCAGTTCTGGGGCCCCGACTGCAAGGGCAGCTGCCCCTGCCACCCGTACGGCCGCTGCGACGACGTGACCGGGGCCTGCACCTGCCGGCCCGACCGCTGGGGCGCCCGCTGCCAGCTGTCCTGCGGCTGCCGCCAGGGCACCTGCGACCAGGGCACCGGCGTGTGCACGTGCCGGCCGGGCTTCTGGGGCCCGCAGTGCACCGAGGCCTGCTCCTGCAGCCAGGACTCGCAGTGCGACGTGGCCTCGGGCCGGTGCCACTGCGACGCCGGTCGGTACGGCCGCGCCTGCGACGCCACTTGCGCGTGCAGCGGATCGCCTTGCGAGCAGCTCACGGGCCGCTGCCAGTGTGACGAGCGGCGGTGGGGCGGGCGGTGCGAACGGGCGTGCCAGTGTGTCCACGGGCGCTGCAGCCAGGCCGACGGCTCCTGCGCCTGCAGGCCGGGGTTCAGAGGGAAGCTCTGCAGGGAGCCGTGCCCGGCGGGCTCATACGGGCAGAACTGCAGGAACAAGTAGGTGGAGGAACACCTAAGTGTTATCCTCAGAGAAAGCCATTATGCATTTCCCACAAAATGTCCATTTGTAACACATGTCAATTAAAAGTGTGATGTCTACAGTGCATGTTTTTATAGCAATGACATTCCCTTTGTGGTGTGGTGGGTTTGTACACTCCATCCCATAATGTGTGAACCCCTTCGTGGCCGCTCTTTGTTTATTTTTCATTGTGTTCAACTTAAGCGGTAGCAGCAGTATGTATCCCCCTATGTTTTTCCTAAGTCCCACATCTGTGTGGCTGTGAATGCGGCTGTGTGTCTATAGGTGTGGCCACTGTAAAGGCCAGCAGCCCTGCAAGGTAACAGAGGGTCTCTGTGTAACCTGCGACCGGGGTTGGAACGGCACGAGGTGTGACCAGAAGTGTGCCAACGGCTTTTTTGGAGAGAACTGCCAAGAGGTGTGTCCGGCGTGCAAAGACGGACACTTCTGCAACCGCATGGATGGCACATGCCCTCACTGCAACCCTGGCTGGATAGGAGAGCGGTGCGAGAATAACCATGACTATTATCTGAATGTATTTCATGTTCAAGTAATGGCATCGCCATCCTTCAGCTATTGGCAAAGGTTTCAATATTTCATCCCATCAACAGATGCCTGAACTATTTGAATATTTGTGTATCCACAGGTGTGAGATCAAGTGCCCCAATGAAACATATGGGGACAACTGTGTCAGCGAGTGCCAGGACTGCTTCAATGGCACATGCCACTTTGTGACGGGGGACTGCGCCTGTGACCCTGGCTTCCATGGAGCGTTGTGAGTTATCCAGAGCATTAGAGTGGTCGGGTTATAGCCACTGAATCCCACTTTTTTACAGAAAATCAGGATGAATATCAGGCTGTATTATAATGCTGAACTGAATCATTGGGAAACATTAAAATATTTATAAAGTGTCCATTGGATAAATGACATACATGTGACTAAAATATTCATCCTATACCATGTATTTTATTCTGTTCTTTGTCCGTACAGCTGTAACGCAAGCTGTTCTGCTGGTCAATATGGCGTAAACTGTAACCTAACGTGCTCCTGTTATGACAACAACTGCGATCCAGTGTCGGGCACATGCCACCTACGTAAGTTCATCCTAATGCTCATTGGTTACCTTCCATCTTTTAATTCCCATTTTTACATTTTAAATGAATACTAGGGCTGGGGTTTCACGATGAACGTGATGCGTTGTCTTGAACGGAGCCTTCTGACGCTTGGCCTTTCAGAACAGAACCAGAGAATGGGCTTAGTGGCCGCTGGGCTGCTGCTCTGCATCCTGCTCTTACTGCTGCTGTCCCTGCTCTGCTGGGGTTTGCTGCGCCGACATGTCTACATCGACAGGTAAGAAAAAGAGTGACTAAGTAGGCCCAGAGGACGATGATCAAGGATATGATCAAGTATTTGTCAGGCGAAACACTTCACGTACACTGAGCTCTGAATTAAGTATTTTTGTCTGATTTCTGTTGAAGCAGCCGTGAGAATAAAGCCAAACAAAGACTCTTTGGTGGATTCACAAGGATAAGTTATAAGCTGCCTCGGGTTCCACTGCGAAGACAGAAGCTGCCCAATGTTCTTGGTAAGGATACAGGTTTACCTTCAACAGTAGTCCAATGACTGTACTGTTTTCATGCCAACTGTTCATTATAACCGATCATGGTATCGATTCATATTTTATATTCAAAACAATGTTTTCATGATAACTGTAACATGCAACTTTCAGCTCTTTTTTTTTCAACATTTAACTTACCAGGTTGGTAAAAAAAGCTCATCTAAATCCTTTTCCTAAAAGCAACAGTCCCACTTATGTATACCCATTCAGTCATTTCAAACACACACATTCCAACAAGGGCCCCTGTGGACCATTAACAGGAAGTAGCAAAATTACCTCAAACTGCAGTTCTTTCCTCCACTAGGCATAGAGAAAGGGACAGGAAGATTAAGCTTTTCTGTGGTGCAGTAATAGTTGTAACACTCTTACTAAATTAATTTATTTTTTCAAAATAATCACAAAAAATCATATATGACAATATATAGAATATATATAGAATGGAATTCTTTTTTTTGTACTAGTGGGAAAGTAGTGATACTTCTAACTGACTGCTTGTTTCCCAGAAGACACAGCGATATGGAATGACGACAACATACACTTATGTTTTACAGTATCCCACCATGACCCTGAAAACACGTTGGAGTGCAGTTTCATCGAGACCCCCTCCCCGTCTACAGGGGACCAGCCGACCCCCCCCTGTTCCTCCAGAGGATCACGCTGCTCGGTGGAGACCACAGAAAACAGCCCTGTCTGCTCCAGCCCGCACGGTGAGCCTGTAAAAGACGTGCTTGTTCGCTGCCTTTATTGGTTCTACATTTTATAGGTGTTCTGGTTGTTGCTAGAGCTTATATCTGTGTATTTTTTTTTTTAAACGTACCACGTTTTAAATTGGCCTAAAAACTGATATCCTGTCCCTTAATTAAAGCAATGAACTCTCGACCTGAATTATCTTGAATTGCGGGAAGTGATTGTTTACAGTAGCAGGAAAGTAATCGCCACTTCTTCAGGAAGCATCTTGCCCAAGATGCCGAATTCTCCCGACATTACGTTTTGTGTGCATGTTCAACTGCATCTAAACAATTATGACTCGATAAGTGTGGACCCTGAGGGACACAAGAATGCATATCATTAACGAGGAAATAACATCACTCACGTCCGGACAAGGTTAGGTTTCTTATTCTAGGGAGAGGCAATTAAATATATTCAGAGCAGCAAACTTGGAACATTTAACGAAAGTAATAATATATTTTTACTATCATTAATAAAAATATTGTTAAAGGATTGAGGGTTTGACTTTCAATAATTTAGAGTCAAGTTACTAAGTCGCATAACCATCTTAATTGAGAACAGCAGTGGCCCCACATCACCTAGGGATTGTTAGTTTTAAACTTTTTCTCAATGGTTAATGTTTTAATGTCGGTGTTATTCTGCTCTCTCAATGCCTCTTTCAGAAACAGCCATGGAGAGCAAATCAAACGCAGAGCGGTCCAACAGAACAGAGACCACATTGTTGCTGTCTGAGGACGATGAGCTGGAAGCCCAGACGGATCACGTCTACGAGGTCAGCCCTAGAATAACAGAGGCATGTTTAGATGACCCCAGGGAACCGACCTACCACGCTGCGACCAAGAACCCTCCCAGTGCGAGCTGTGCACCCCCTGGTGGACCCTCGCTGGGGGGCTCCGCACCGCCAACGGCCTCCCAACAAGGAGGTGATGGCGGGACAGACCCTCTCAAAGAAAACACAAAAGTCAATGCTGTGGGAAGGGTTAAACCCAGGCCTCCTGACCCGTCCACCAAGCCGCCCAGGGCGTCTTGGATCCACCAATCCAAGAGTCCGAAACAGAAGATCCATGCGGACGATGTTCAACGTGGCACAAAGAGTTCTGAGAGGACAACCGGTACAGTGTCGGTCCCCTCCGCTGTGACCCCGAGTGTGGAGGAGCTAGAGACCCCGGAGGAGCTGGAGACCGCGGTGGAGCGGAGCCCCTCCACGAGGAGCCCGTCAGGGTTTCTCCCACTAGAGCCCATTAGCAGGGCAGTGCAGAGCGTTTGGAGGCAGATAAGACATACCGACAGCCACCCTGCGGCTTCCAAAACATTGTCTGGAAAACATCCAGACGGCGCAGAATCCAACTGTGACGTTGTTGCACCACGCCGCATGGCGCCCCAGCCGCAGAACACGGTTCTGAAGAGGAACGACCTCGAGAGCAGAAAGGAGAGCGGCAGGCCGTCGGCGTGGAACAAGAAGAAGGAACTAAGCCCGGCGGGGTCCCGGGAGGGCACGAGAAGTTCTCCAGTTCTGACGACGAGTGTTCCACCAAATGGGGATTTGCTGCCGAGTAAGGCCGACAGCCCAGGGAAGGAGGGCTTGAGAAATGTACAAAAAGGTTCCCCAGCACATCCGAAGAAGCCAGTACAAATAAAAAATCCTCAGGAAGGAAATATATATTCCAAAATCAATGCAAATGAGTAAGTAAACATGAGGCAATATCATTGCATTTGATAGGCGGTTTTGCATCGAAACAAATAAATCATTATTCATTAAAGTCAGAACTGGACTAACTTCTGAAATATATGAATATTCTGAAACATTAGCATTACAATTCATGTTTGATTTTATTGCAGGGAAAGCAAGGTAATGCAGTGCTTCATACCTTGACCCTGGTGTTATATAATCTGTACCAATAATGTATTGGATACACAATGGGCTTTCTATAATGGAAATGTATTGCTCGTAATTAAAAAAAAAAAAAATTATTTCTCGTTTTACCAAAGGAAAGTTGGTCGGAAAATGTTTTGACATCTACGATATAAAGCCAACACTTCAAAAGAGTTGATGGTACAAGAATACACAATTGTGGTGCAAATCTGTCACAAAACTGTACAACATATGCTGTACATTTAGCATATGTTGTACATACGACATGTGGTTAGATGTGGTAGAGCGTAAAGGACCAGCGTAAAAATAAAACATGTGTTTGAAGTACGGAACTTGCATAAACTAATTCAGACAGCTGCAGTGACTGATTGTTAACCTCATTAAACGGCGAGTCAAATTACAATCAAGTGCTCTTTAAAAAACAGTTTACAAAATGATTTGGTTTCACCTCCAGGATTGCTTAAAAATCTATTCTGTGGAATGAAGCCTAGAAGGTTTGACGTATTCAACTCATCTGAGCTGTCTTTTCTTCTGCCTATTTTATTGATTACATATTTCACCAGGTAACACATGTATCACTTATTTGAAGAGGTCCCTCATGCCATAGTAAATCAAAATGTCCTTTATTCTTAACTTTTGGATATGCCTCAAACACTCCACGCTTTAGTTTTACTAGTTTGTAAACAACCCTTGTATAAGTTTTTTAATCAACATGTCATGTCATAAAAAAACAGTAACATGGTTCGCTCGTATGGTCACTATGAATAAAACCATTACACGATCTTAGATTTACAGGTGTGTTTAATTTAACAAGTCATGGACACGATTTGGGAAAAGGGAAAGCGAGACGAACTATGACAGAAGAGAGGACAAGTTGACCGGCCCAGTGAATCCATCTGAGTTGTGTTCTGCCCAGTCCATAAAACCTCCACCAGGTGTGTCGCAGCCGGCCGGGACCGGACAGTCCCAACATTGTCCACATAATCAGGGAAGAGATGCGTAATAGGATGCAGCATTGGGGATGAGAAGGGCTTCTTTGCAGTAGCAGGACATCTTATTCCTCCTTCACCTCGTATTTGTGTTTGATGTGGCTCCAGAGTTTCTGAAACAAAGCGACCATATTAAACGTTACACACCTCCTTTGCAAGTGTGTCTTTAACCGATACACATGGTGAGACGTACATATTGGCGTTACATAGCGTTATCTGCTGTTATGTAGCTAGCTACCTGCATGCTAAGCCTAAGCTAGCGTCCATTCGTCCTCTACATGGAAGGTCAGGTTATGAGGCATTAGCTGCTTAACGACCACACTCACCCCCCGGTTCAACTGCTCAAACACAGCATCGCCGCCTTGGTCAAACACGCGTTCAAAAAACACTGCTCCCACTACGATAGTGACAGCGAAGGTGGACGTCCTCCGGAACAGCAAGCTGTAGACGGTCTTAGCCAGCGCCATGTTGAGATCAGAGTGGAGGCTCGGGGGAAGCGGAAGCCCAGCTGGATCAATTCCGCTGGACGTTTTGGTTTCGTAAATGGGACAAAAAAAATTCTCCCAAATTTTTTTATATTAATTCTTATTTGTATAACTTCTTCTAGGAAATTTTGTTTTTAAATGGGGCCACTTCTTAGATTTAATTAATATCGGTATTTTGTTTTACGTCACAAAACAAGGAAATTACGTTGAAACACGTCACTTCCCGTTGAGACAACAACACAACTGAAGGTAAAGTTTAATTTTCCAAGATTCTGTATCTTTGTAGGATCATATACTAGTATGTTCATCAATCCTTCTGAATTATCTTTCTGTATATTTGTAGGTCTAACAGTTTGCCCGCATATTATGCGTGCAGGGCTATGCTAAGGATGCACGCGTGGTTGTGATTCACTGAAACATTTCAGCCTGAGAAGAGTGTAGGCTCTCTACTGTTTCTACTGAATTTGTCTGAATCGGCCCTTGATCTCATGGTTACCATTGGAATAGCTTTAGCTTTACAGCCAGGTTATGTGTGTTTGACGACTTGCTGGTGGGATCCCTGCAGACACGGCGGGCCTCTAGGAATAGTCAAATCGCCTAACCTTTATGCCTCCTTTCCATAACCTTTTGTGGAAAACGTCATCGGGTCAAGGAGAGATGAGAAGGTTCTTCCTTTCGAAATAAGGAAAAGACAGGTGTCTCGGGACAGGGCATTGTCCTGGGAGACACGTACATGTTATGAGCAACGACTTGCACCAGCAAATATATACATACCAGTATCACTATATATACTGATAGAATAATAGTTATTATTTTACGTTTTAAGTAGTTGAGATATTGATGGGATTTTATCTGTTCGGATCAGATGTAAGTTAAAAACTTGCTACTATTATTATAATTAATATTATTCTAATTATTTTTAAGTCCTAGAAGTTGAACCATGGGGAGGCGGTATTACTGCGACTACTGTGACCGGTCCTTTCAGGACAACATGCACAACCGAAAAAAACACCTCTTCGGAGTTCAGCACCACAGATCCAAGAAAGCATGGTTTGATCATTTTAGAGGTAGGAAGGATTCTTTGTGTTTATTGATTCATGCAGAAGGTATTTGAAGTGTGTGTGTGTGTATTAAATATGTGATTTATTTCTACAAAACAAATTCGATTTATTTTAAAGATTTGACTTACTTCTTCGTTTATTAGAAGCATAATGGGACAGTCCATATGACCTATTTTCATGTCTTTGTCTTTCTTTTTTCTTTTTTATAAGACAATGCAGCCATTCTACAGGACGAGCAAGCAAAGAAACCATGCAGGAAGTTTCTACAGACAGGTAGGATCAAAGTGAAAAACAACAATGTTAAACTTTGGGATCTATGTGCCAAAGCTATCTTTAGTAACATTCTTACCTCTACATTAGGAAATTGTGGCTTTGGCCCCAGTTGCCGATTTTCCCACATGTCTGAAGAAGAAATGGAACAGCTAAGAATGCAGATTGAGGGTGAGTTGTAGCCACAAGGTGGTGCTGTTCACCACGCTACGTCAAGGCTGCAGTCATTGTGGTGTGCTTGTTGGACATGGCATTATTCCACCATATGTTGCAAGTATGTCACAATAAAAATGATAATTTATTTTTCATTTAAAGTCTTCATGGTGGATACAAAAAGTGTTTTTGCTGTGTTATATGCTTAACCCTCACCATTTATTTAACAAATATAAATGAATCACAGTATCCGCTTTAAAGGTCAATGCCGGTCTTTGTGGTAATACCATTGTAACGGTCTCTCCTAGCTTTATTAAAACAGCGGTCACCAATATAATGACTTTGTTGTGCGAATTCTGCCAAAGAGCATTTTGCATGAGCGTGCCTGAATGCAAACAAGGGCAATTTAGTACTTTCACCTTTTGGAATAAATGTGCGGCGGGTCAGTCCAGTTTTTATGGGCAACATAACAGTGAATCTCCACAACAGTACTTTATAAAATGTCTTGGCACTGATAGCAATAAAGCAAAAAATGCTTTATTGTTATTTTTTTACAACTGTGTACTGCAGGCCTGTTCACCACGCAAAATGCTACTAGGTAGAATCAGCACTAAGAAGCAACGGTTCAATCCCCCCCAAAAAACAGGTACTGTTCTTCAAGCAATCCTCTTACGTAACGACGGCGAGTGACTCATTTTCTTTCTCCTGTCTGTTTTTAGACGAAAGGAGCCGCCGAGAGGACCCCATGTACAGGGGCACGGCGGCGGGGGGCGTGGAGGAATGGCTGACGAAGCGGCAGAAGAGGAGACCTGCTCAGAGCAGCGGCGGGTAGGAGCCGGCATCAGCGGCCCTCAGTACTTCCATCGGTCACGGGCGAGCGTGGCTAATGTTTACTCCTCCACCCCATTAGCCACACCTCAAGCCCTTTTCCATGTGTTCTCCCTACAGAGCGGCGGCAGCGGAGGACGACAACGACGAGGAAGAGGAGGATGAAGATGAGGCAGACCAAACGGCGAGCGATGTCGTCCGGCATCTGCTCTCCATCCCTGACCTTCCGCCCTCACTCCGGCCCCCTCCCCCGGGCGGGTGGGGGGTCGACCCGGACACAGAATGGGGATGAACGATACTTAATAATTCATATAGAGCCGCCGCGACGCAACCTTTCACAAGGTCACAGCCGTACCATCAGGGGATGTGTCGGCGCAACACGACAGGGGTGTGTTGTTGGGTTTGGTGTGTCCTTTTCTGTTTCAGTATATACAACCATACATATTGGCCCACATTCCAGGGCGTAGGAGAGGGAAGCATTACTTCCCACTCAGTGAGTTATAGCAGTGGTATTGCCTGTTTTGAGTGATTCTGTTGTTATCTTGCACAACCTTGTATGACTGATGCAACATTCTGTCTCCTTGATATATTTTTTACAATTTGAGCTGTGTGATTTATAATTGACTGGTTTTACAGTGAGTTCTTTGTTAACTTTTTTTTATTTTATAGTTTTGTATTGTATTAATCGCTTTTAAAAGCACGAGCAAAAGACTTCAACAATAATGTTAATTTCTTTATCAATGTAATATTTTCTACAGAAAAAACGAGAGTTATAATACATTCTCAACATTAAGTACAGCATTCACACAACCTAATTGATGACAGATGGGCCTCTTTATATTCACATGCGAAATACAATTAAACCTAATTTTGTCACTGATTATGGTACTTCTCTTATTACATAAGGATACATCTCTGTCATTTCATAATGAACAGAATTCTAAGTTCATATCACACAAATGGAAGTCGCTGTTATATTCTGGATACCCCCCTCCACCAACCACATTGGTACATTCATTAGCATGCTGGAAGCCTGTTGCTTCTGTAATGACCGTCACATCACTGCACTTTTCACTACCACGCCTCGCTCTGCGCCCTTTACCACCTTAACCTCAGCCCGTCACCGAGGGTCTGATGTGAATACCAGATTACACACCGTGTCGTATAGAAAGATGGATGAAAACCTCTCGCATGATGATATCCATATCACCGGTGCCCTTGGGGAGCTCTGTTTGTTATTGTAATGGACGAACATGTTGCCCACATGTTGCCTGAACATTTTGTTCCACACTGGTATTGCTCGAGAAAAATGATCAGGTCTTGAATTCTAACACCAGTTTCATCTGCTCATTTGCATTTCGGTCATTTGGAATACCATCCATCAAGGTTAAGTCATTAGGGTTGGACAACCCTGAGTGTTATTCAGAACCATGCATCTGCTGTGTGGGTCTGTCGCTAACAAAGGCGATCGGTGAACAACAAACTAAAGACAGAATCATTGCATGTTTTGACCCTTCAGATATCTAAAGGAAGTGACTCCTAACCCATTAAACACATGCCTCTTGCTGTGCTGTATCCAGGATGAGGGGCCACTCCGTTCTTCCTTAGTGAACTGGAGCCAACACATAGGAAAACCTGGTCAGTTCTTATAATAAAATAAAAACCTAAACTAAAGGAATAAATAAAGATTGGGGATTTCACTATGCTGTGTATGAATAATTCAGAACAGTGGAACCTAAATAAATTGTGCTGGAATTTTAAAACATGCCGGACATGTTGTAGGCCTTCGTATCCACAATAGTCTCCCAATACAGATATTCAGAGATAATTGGCTGCATTAATATATATTTCTTGCCACTGTAAATATAATGCAGTGGATGATTCACCATTAGTATGCAGACCTGAAGGCCAGAACTGACCATTAAATATGTGGAAAGTTTAGCTTAGCATTTTGTCTAACACTTTGTGTTCACTGTGTTTTCTGTTGTGTGCTTCTCGGTTCGTCCCAGCTAGTAGTTTTATTCAGCTTGGTGGTAATAATTCTGCTAGTGTTGGAAGAGATGGCTTTTCTTAATTGACTGCTTCTGGTTTTTAATTGTAGCTGGCTGAGTGCCCCAGTTATTTGGGAGAATGCATAACTAACTTCGAGTTTTGAATGTTTTATTGGAGCATGCAGAACATCACAGTCTAAATTCATAAAATTAATAAGACTAATGCATTCATTATTCATATCCTCAGTTCATTTATTCATGCGTTTTATTGTGGTGAACACCTTCTGTAAAAAAGGCCCTATCATTAGGCTAATCTCGATCGCATTTTCGCAGGTAGCTGATAATTCAATCCCCAAAAAATCACGAAATCGAACGTGTGACAAATGATCTCTGGTCCTAAAGGCTGTAACATCTAGAATATAACAGGGCCAACTGAGGAGTACTCCCTGGGCCCCCTGGGTTTGGAGGCCGGGGGGGCGGGGGTGGGG
>JAOPJL010000125.1:9526250-9547413 GCA_027123545.1 Trisopterus esmarkii
CCCCATCGCAAAAACCACCCAAACCCTCCCCCCCCCCCCCCCCCCAGTCCCTTCTTCCCAACGCACGCCCTCCTCTGAATACAGAGCAGCCCAGAGCCTGGTCCCCACCTCTGCATGTCCATGCTGAACCACCTCTCTGCTGCTGTCCTGACAGCGCCACGGCTCCCCTCCTGAAGGGAGATGTTCCACGTTCACAGTGCACATCTGTATTTCGCGGCGCACTGTATTGACTTGAGGAGGAGCGACAGAGTTCTCCCAAAGCCACTCACATTGAATGCCAAATGAGCGGTTAAGGAGCAGGGAGGTGTTGGGGATCTCAGCTCAGAGATGCCTGCAGGTAAACTGCGGACATTAGGTCTCGGTGGTAATTGAGCACGTAGGGGTGGCGCCATGGCTCAGGGGATACAGGCTACTTTGAGGGAAAAGTGAATCAAGGGGAAAGGTCCTTGAAGTATGGTAATGTGAGTGTGATTATTCTGTACTGACTGTACCATTGGAATGCCGGTCAGACTTTAAGTTTGAATCCAGTTAGTGTCCACTCACAGCCAATGAACGACAACATTGTCAGTTACAGAGCGTAGGGGAAGTGATCGGGGTCGTTAGAGTTTTGTCTTGTGAATTTTAAAGATAAACTTGATAGTGCATTGTCATTTACACTTGAGTTTTTTGGTTCACATTTGGGAGTACTCTTTTCTACTCTTCATTGGTCATGAGCTTTCGGGAGCATCACATTATAGAAATATATCAGGATAGAATCTTTCCCAAAAAAAGCCTAATTAGTTGATTACAGCTTTTGTCCAGTTGTAGGCTTGGTTATTACACTCACACTAAGCTATATATATATATATCCATCAATGGCTGTGAAATGAGTCATTATCTGTGTGGTTAATTGATAATATAAGCATTAACAATTCTAAGATTATACTGAACCCCAATTAAAAGAAAACTGTGCCAACCTAAATGTTTATGTTGCTTTCAACAAGATATATTGATTCTGTTATAGATAATATACTAGATAGGAGCATAGACCAAACAGGCACTTAGTTCAAATTGATTTGTTACATGATTGATAGATAATTATAACTTATATATTATTATTATATATTAAGTAATACAGATAGGCCTACACATGAGGGTGTTCTTTTTTGCAGAAAATATAAAACGTGCCGTGACATTGGGTTGGAATCAATAAGAGGTCAATAAGAATTGATTTGGTCTAAGTCACAGCAGGAGAAAAAAAAGAATGTTTCACCTCCATTTTTTATGGCGCTAAAGCGTTAAGTGGTGTACAATAGTGCCATCTGGTGGACAACTCCGGAATCCGGTGAAGCAGGCGCATCCCTATGCCCACGGCAACCATGTATTTAAGCCGTCATTCCGTTTCATACTTTTTTATTACTATTACAACTGCTACTACTAAATTTTAAATAATTATAATAATTGAACTACTACCAATACTAACAATACTACTACTAATAATAAAATACAAAATAATAAATAATAAAACACGAATAAAGAAAGATCAAATTACGAGTCAATTATGAAATGCTGCCACCGTGTGTTATAATTGTGTATAACAGAAATATTGTTTGCACTACAGATTGTGACGTAAATGTGTGTAAAATATAACATTTATTCAATTATACTACTATATAAGATAAATTGTTTTTAATAAGCTATATAGATATGTATAGACATTTTATTTAGTAGGACTTTCGAATTGAACTAGACCAGTCGAATTGGCGGTTATAACCTCATTCATTTGAGAGTGGATTTCTCTAGACGTTTGGTCTGAAGATACAGACGCAGTGAGACTCACCTATACAACACCTACTAGCTCAATACTACTGCTATCGCCTACTGCCACTACAACACATTACGACCACTTACACCAATAACAACTGCTAATACTAACAGCACAGGCCTAGAACCACTACGATTGCTGCTACTTAATAGGCCTCACATTGTTTAAAATCTATAAATAGCCTATCATTTTTAAACGATAGTAGGTCTTCAAATAGAAAGAGGCGACGAAATAGTCCCTCGTTTGTAAAGCCCTCGGGCGTTGCAAAACATCAGTGGATGAATAAATGAACAGTTGCACATCAATAATGCATCCACAGGTCCACGCTGGTCGGACCAGCCCTGGTGCGACAGTAGAGACCGCCAGGTTGCGGAAGTAGACGCTACCTGGAGATGATGCGCATTTAAGACGGACTAGGGGAGGAGGCGCAACGCAGATGTCACAGTTGTCTGGTATGATACAATCCTGAAGGGACTTCAGGAAATCAAACCGAAACACAACAGTGTTGGGGAGATTCCCCGCTGTTTCGTCCAGGGTTTTTGAAGTACCCCGTCCGGGGTTTTTCAGTCTGGCGCACATCTGATTTCGGGACATCTTTAATTTCATTCAATTATGGGGGCTCTACATTCTTTACCTGATGAACCCCAATACGTTGGTCTGGCGGAGAAAACAGGATGTGAGTATGCGTGGAAATACTTATATAGGTCTGCCGTACGTGAACGACACGAGTGCTTCGCATGACTTATGAGGAACCGACCTATTTGAGTGCTTAATGTTTAATCTGATCACAAGTTGGACAGATAAAGCCACTGGGGAGGACGCAATGCATATGCATTCGACACAATTCAACTGGCATCTTAATAACCGCTTGCCTCGACATGTTTTACCTGAAAGTACCAAATATTGTGTTGTGCTACCTCTGGTAAAAGTTGCCATGGACAGCACCAACCTCCTTTCATAGAAACTACGCTCACACTTGTATGACCTGCATGTAGGCCTACGCAAATTCCCTCTTCTCATTCAAATCAGACTTTGTTTACTTTACCATATTGTTCTGTACCAGCCTTGCTAAGATGGTGTTTTATCTCCCCTGCCAGTTTCCTTCGAACAGATCGGAATTCTACACAAAAGGTTCAAGCAACTGAGCAACAATGGAGAAACTCTGAGGTGAACTGCAGTGTTAGGTTACCTATGGACCCCCACTGCCCTACTGTATTCCGGATTGTTTAGTGTCGCCTCTCATTTCAATAGGGTGGTTGTTTTATACAGCCTACTGTCTGTTTTGACAAACAGGTTTAGGATCATACAGTTGCATATGAATATGCAGTAGGCCTACAACCACTCCCTAAATCCTGTTTGGTGTTATTCACCAGGAGAGAAGACTTCAACACAATTCCAGATCTGCTGTGCAATCCCATCAGATCCCAGATCATAGAGGCTTTCTTTGACAGGAGGTACAGCAATGATTTTGTTATACCTAATACCGTTTAAGCCTCCAAGATGTAGTTAAAATAACTCATGCACATCATAACTATGCATTGTACTATAAGCCCATAGTATTTTTACCATCATAAATATGATGGTAAAGTTGTAATGCTATACACTATTTTTAGTAGCATAACATGTAACAGTTATGAGTCTCACGCTCAACAGCCCTACTTGTTTGTGTGTGTGTGTGTGTGTGTGTTCGGTGTGTTTGTTGTGTGTGTGTGTGTGTGTGTGTGTGCGTGAACACACGGCGCGTGTAGAAACTTCCGACAGGCCGACGCCGTGGGCACGGTGGAGGAGATCGGCTTCGGGGAGTTCCTGGTGGTCATGTCCCACTTCAGACCGCCGTCCATACGGCTGGACGACGAGCAGAAAGAGGTCATCCGCACGGAGAAGCTCCGATGTGAGACCCCCCCCCCCCTCTTTTCCTAGAAAACCCCGTTCAACTCCTCCCTCCCCTCCCCGCTCCCGGTTATTTCTTTCCCTGTTGTGTTTGTCGTCGTGCCGTTCGTAATGCTGGCCTCTCTGACCCCCCCCCCCCTCTCCGTTCGCAGTTCTGTTCAACATGCACGACACGGACAACGACGGCACCATCACCCTGGAGGAGTACAGACACGTGAGCGTCCGACGCAACACGGTGCAGCATGGCTGTGGTGGATTAGCTCCGGCCGCGCCCCCATACTCTACACCTCCGTAGTAATCCTCCCCCCACCACATGTAAACACCGGTGGCTTTAGGGCGTTTTTGTATTCTTACTATCAGCCTGCATGATGGGACACCTGAGCACTGGCTTCTGCCGTTGTTGTTACAAACTAGGAGGGGGGATTCTAGTGGCTGTATTGATCCGTGGCTCCCCGGTACGTCACGTGGTGAGGGTGGGGCGCGGGGATTCATTTTCACTCTCCTGCTTCAAGGTCACAAACCAATCTCTCTAACCTCTCCGACCCTCCCCCTCCGCCTGTACGGCAGTCAATCACAATGTGGACGGGCTACTCTCTTCGCATAGTATCAGTAGCTTGTGTTGGCTGTACGATGCACTGCGTAATGGCAACAAGTTAACCAATACACTTCAAAACAAAACCGTTGATTTGTTTAAAACGAGATCATACTCTCCAGCCTCCTGTGTTGTATTTCTAACGAATCAACAGTCATTAGTTAGTTTTTCTAGTACACGTCCATACTCTTTAAAATGTGGGCTTGCTGTACTGCTCTTACACAGCAGCTTAAGTCGGTTGTTTTGTTTTAAACCTCGACGGAATAATGGAGGCGAAGACTCTTTGACACTGTTAAGACAGGTCTATTGGTGATGTACAACAAAACGGGTCCTATTTGACTGTTTTGTATTGTATTGTTGTACTGTATTGCACTTTGAGACGTGAAGTGTTGCATTTCACATTTCACGTGTCATGTGATTAACGGGCAACAGGGATTCCACCAAATCAAGATGACCCTATTGGTCAGAAATGCTTGGATCTTTCCTACAGCACCTTTCAACGTATAATGCTAACACTGTGTTCGTTCGGCCAGGTGGTGGAGGAGCTGCTGTCTCGTAGCGGAGCGCTGGGAAAAGAAACGGCCAAAGGCATCGCAGACGCTGCAATGCTGGAGGTGGCAAGCATCTCCATGGGTCACATGGTAGGGCCGGCCAATCATGCAAGGATCACATGGTAGGGCTGGCCAATCATACAGGGGTCACATGGCAGGGCTGGCCAATCATACAAGGGTCACATGATGGGGCTGGTTAAAAATGTATGAGTCACATGGCAGAACAATCATTCAAAGTGATTGTTTAGTGTCTGTCTGTAGTGTCGTCACGAAAGAAAGGTACAGACTAAATTTCACACCTAGTTTTGTAGTCACATTCATAGTGCATCATGATGAGAAGAGATGCCCTTAAAATTATTAAAATATGAGATTTGCAAAGTCCTATACCGTCCTTTAAATGTTAATGTTTCAATGTGAAGACCCTGAGATGTTCAGAATGTTAATTTGAACTCTGAAGCATACTGTGATATTTATAGACCTTTTGTAAAATTCCCCATGATTATCTTAATAATACATCTTCCATATCGCCCAGCCCTATCACATGGTACAATGACGGCTGTTTTGAACTGTGTGATTCCAACTCTATCCATCCACTTTAATTGAGTGTCTTTCACACACAGGAACCCGATGAGTTTTACGCAGGAATCACATTTGAACATTTTAATAAGGTCAGTAGCCTGATTTAGTTGTTTTGTGTACATGTTTCATCAAAGCTGCTGTAGGTAATATTAAAGAGGGGGGAAAACGGCGACATTTTAAAACTAAACAACCCAAAAAATGTCTAATCCCTCTCTCCTAGTGCTGCATTTCACTCAACTGTGATTGACAGATAAGATGTATTCCCAGAACCAATCAGAGAAGACATGCCCTGATTGGTCAGAAATAAGCTGGGCGTGGTCATAAATCTAAACTGGCTCACAGAGGCAGGTGCAGGTCAACTCAAAACAGATAATCGCCCAGGGAATTTCCATTTGACATTTTTTTTCCCTCACTAATAGCTGGATATGCTGTTTCTATCTGACTATAATGAAATAATATCCCTTAAATCTTACTTGCAGCTTCTTTTAAACATGACTATCATCACATTCACTGCAAATGTTTCACTTCTTCAAGTAAATAATGCTAACTAACATGTTCTGCTTTTAGCTACTGAAAGAATTTGAAATTGAATCCAGGATGAACATCCGCTTCATGAACATGGACACGACAACGCTGTGCAAGTGACGTGTACACATCACGTTTACACGCACTACTTTGATCTTAAGGAGTTTTTATTTATTATACTTTGATCGTTTAGCAGCCTGAGACCTCTCCATTCAATTTTGATTTCCAAGGGGTGTCTTCAACGGGCACGGACCAAAAGGCCTCTGGATGCAACTGGATAGACCCTACAACGCATCAGAGCCACTCAACGAGTGGCACATCACGGCAGCCCTCTTGGTTGTTTATAAAAATTCCTAAGCGGCACTCTCGTAGGGTGCTCCTCTGTCCAGTCATCCTACTAAACCCGCCCCCAAATTAGATAAACAGTTGTGATTGGCCCGACGGGCAGGGTCTGCTGGAAATCTGTCTGAGCGGAAGCGGAGCCAGACGCATTCGCCCCAGAGCTCGTAAGACATGAGCTTGTAGATTTGTCCGGATCCCAGATGAGTAGTTTAGCATCCTATTTTAGAATCTTGGTTTGAGTAGTTTGCTATAATGTTGCCTTGATAGGGGTTGATTATGTGCACTATAAGAATATATCCTGTATATGCCTTTGTCTTAATTCAAGTTTAGATTATAATGCAGGAACACAGGTTTTCGTCACTACGTTCAGCATGATTGTCCGCAATATTGTACACATACAAAGCCCTTATATAACAATCAGTCTGTCAGTAAGCAATAATGGTACAGAGGTACTAACTGTATCTCCCTGTGCATGCAAATATGGATGCTCCAACATCCTATGAATGTCAAATATACGATAATCAGGGATGTGTTAATGATGATGACACACTTTTGTATGAATATAAATGCATATATTTCATACCTTTTTGTGTGTTTCAATAGCAGCCCAATAATGCCACTTTTTATCTAATAATGTTTGCACGTGCCTCCAATACGATGACAATTACTTACACTTTCACAATTAAACATTGAGTGAATCAAAGTCAAGGCCTCAGTGTTCCTCATTTCTGGTACTGTCATACGTCATTCATACTGCACATCCAGTCATTCATACTGTATGCAACGGGAAGTTAAACCATGGGAAAAACACCTTGCGAAAAGCTTCTCAAGAATTCAGCTTCTCAAGAAGAATTCTAGATAATTTAAAAAAACAGGAAGGGTGTAAAACGCAGAAACCGCACGAAGCTTTATCCAGTCATCTGGGTGACCTTATTCACAGAGTAGTAGGGCAAACAGAGAGCATGTAGAAGATGAAGACAGCACTAGTTGGATTGCCTTACTAAGTCTCAACTGTTTGCAATCCGTGTCCACTGCCAGGG
This sequence comes from Trisopterus esmarkii, assembly GCA_027123545.1. Lineage (NCBI taxonomy): Eukaryota > Metazoa > Chordata > Actinopteri > Gadiformes > Gadidae > Trisopterus > Trisopterus esmarkii. The sequence goes on from JAOPJL010000125.1 coordinate 9,533,574, forward strand.
GCCTTTGTTTAGGTTCCAGTCGGCACTGTGTAAACCTGCAGATGTTTAATTGATTTAACGACCTGACTCTTAACTGACTCCAGCATACGGGTATGTGTCAGCTGAACCAGACCTCCTCTTATTGTAGCAGACTTGTTACTAGCCGCTTGTAAGTCACTCAAAAGTTGGGCTGCTAACAACATAGGAAACTAGGGCATGGACTGCATTGCAGCAATACATTGTACAAGGCATTATTGTTTATATTAACCTATAACAACATGGTGTAGCAGTGGTGAGTATTCACAAGCTGATACTGAAGTAAAAGCCTTAATACACAGTAGTTGAGTCCAAGTGAATGTCTGTCTATGAACTAAAGGTAATTAACTCACCATCCTGCCCTCATATTTTGATGTGCAGACACATTCCCTACACGCCCTCAGTTACATAAAAACCTGTTGGTTTAGACAACGATTTGTGAACAACCCGGTTTAGGTTTTGTTCTAATTAGTTTGTGGCAGTACATTTAAATCCTTTCTAAGGTCACACAGGATTCAGTTACTGAAATAAAGAAACTGATACTTAAGTTGAGTTGCCCTTTAGTTGCCCTTTGAGCAAACGTTATCTTGAGCGAATCTTTGCATTATGTGTTTCCTCACATAAGGTGCAATATTAGTCATAATGAGAAACAATGGCAAACAAATTCAACGATCAAATCAACAAACAATTTGAATTTCACTGGGACTGCGTCTCCCCTTTGCCCCCCTCCTACATATTGAAAGTATATACATTTTTCATACAACCTACTCTGTAGTTACTAGATGGTGTACCACTCTCCTAGATACCAAAATGTTACATGTTGTATTTATTGTTTTGATTGATGGTGTGAGCGTGATGCTTGCTACACAGACCAGACATAGCCTTTGCTCTTGTTCTAAATAAAAACCACACCGTCCTACTTTACAAAAACAGGAAACTTGTTTTATGACCCAGAGCCAATCGTTCCTCTACTTCCAGTTTTCTGCTTTAATGACCTCACGAGAAAAGGCAAAAAGGATATTACAAACAATTCAATAGTTCTGCATTAATTTATTACAATAATATGTTTTATAAATAAAATACATTTTTCAATAAGGTTCTTGGACGATAAAAATCCTAACCCATTCCGTACTTCCTCTTTACAGGCCTACATGCACGCACAGCGTCATTCTTATTCCAATGAGCATGCCCACACATATCTGTGCACTATGCTCCATCCACTGTTCAGCAGCCTGAACCATACACACACACACACACACACACACACACACACACACACACACGTCTCAGACACACGTCTCAGACACACACGCACACAGTGCCTTGTGACCGGCCAGACAACTGACTGTTTCACAAACTCTTTCCTATGTGACTGTCGGCCTCTTTTTGTCTTCAGGACATGTGTCACTGAGAGCTGCTGTCACACCTCCATCACCTCATCCTCCCTCCCTGTTTAGTTCAGTGACTTGTGTCCACTGCTGGACTGTTACTGCACAGAACAAAGCTTTGACAGCAACTGGTGGTGCCACAATAAGGTCCCCTCCTGCGTTTGCTGTATCAATAGGCCCAGTTAGGCTTGGTCATTTACAGAAAACATTGATTAGTTCATTTAGAAAAAGCTGACGCCTAAATTCCTCCATAGGCCATGTTTGCTTTTTTGTCTATTTCATTGTTTGCTTTTGGGTGATTCTGCACAGTGTGATTGTAACGTTAAAAGTTCAGATCAGTGTCATCAAGAAGCGATATAAATCTCCATTTGGAGATAATTGGACAATCATAGCCTAATTACAATTCTCATGCAACCTCTGCCATTACACATTTGACCTCCACAAAAAGGAAATGGAAATAAATAATAAATATGATAAATACATATCCTTTGCAAGAAAACAACCGATGTGCCAGCCACCTTGAGACTCACACAAGTCCTTTGAACGTGAAACACTGAAACACGTTTCACCCTCTCCATCCTTTTCCCCACTCATCTTCAGAAGAAGGTGTTGGCCGGGGGCCTGCTGCACACGCGGCCCTTCAAAGTCCTCAGTTCGCGGGCCACGTTCAGGAGGAACTCCTTGAACCGCCGCAGGACCACGCAGCCGTACACCTTCTGCTGGAAGATGTTCTGTGGCGGGGGCAGCTGCGTGGGGCCCCCGGCCGGCTCGGGGGCCGGCATGTTGGGGAAGAGGTTCTGATAGAGGCAGCTGATGACGGAGGCCAGGCTGGTGCTGCGGTTCCTCACGTTGCTCAGCTCCGTCAGCAGCCGGCTGGAGGGTGACTGCAGGTCTGTCTGCTGCTCCAGCACACGCTGGAGGTGGGGCAGGAACGACTGCAGGATGGAGGAGACGCTCAGCAGCCGTTCTGAGGGCTCCAGGCCGGAGATCTTGGGCGTGGGGACCTCCCTGCTGGAGGACTTGCAGAAGAGCTCCGACATCGCCCCCTGGCTGGCCTTCTGGAGGAGGAGGTGAGAGAGGAGAGAGTCAAAGTCAAACCCCATAATTCATTCCTAAATGTTGCAGGTGTTAGATGAAGTCGTGCCTGTGCTGCCATCTCAAACCAAGGCCTGGAAGCAGTATAAACAATGTGGCAAATACGTATATAATATACACAGCAACTATACTAGGAGACAGAGCATTGAAATGCATCTCGTTGGCGTCTGGACTCACGTATGTCCGGATGAGCTCCACAGATTCCTTGTGTATGAGTCGTGTTAGCTTCAGAGACTGCTGGAGGGGAATGCCACAGTTCTGGGTTCTGCACAGCGAGACGGTCCGTGATGAGTGGACGGCCATGACCAACAGTAAAGAGAGCAGTGCTGATTGGAAAGACTCTAGTGGGGACACAAATACATAATAGTATCAAAAACACAACTGAAAAGCACTTTTGTGATAAATGAATAGAACATCACAAAAAACACCAAGAACTATATTTAGAAGTACAAAAGTACTTAAGTTTCGAAGGTCTGGTGCAATAGGATTTTCAGAATAATGTGCATAGAATCATGTTCACAAATTTAAATTAGATGAATCGCATAACAATATGATGATTTACAGCAGGTGTAATATTTTAGAATTGTTTCCTATCTCTAGTATAAGATAACAATACTGATAACAACTCTGAATATGATCATATAATGTAGCGTAAAGTCCTTACTTGTTGGTTGTAATAACAGTGGGAAATACATATGTCCAATCATTCCTCACAAAGTCTCAGAAACCAAATGTACACTTGTCGTTGTCGCACTCCTTAAATACTTTTAAAGGCTGAAACCACACATTTGTCAGAAGAGGAAATGACGTTCTCTTTATGAGGCAACCACATTTCCCAGAATTTCCCCCTTTTTGTCACACACAATTTTTGCCTCTAAATTTACACATCAAAAATATTGCAGTCTCATGGTTAAAGATTTAATAGTCTTTGCCTACAGATTGTTTAATACATAGTTCAATCTGTATACTGCTGTACAATACTATTGATCTTTGTCTTGAAAATGATGAAGATGTGCATTGTTGAAATTAAATGTTACTGTTAAATGTGAAAATATATACAAATCATGCAGGCATATCAGGCACATATTTCAAATGCTTGAGCTTGCTAACTGGGGGTCTTACTTCATATTCACGCAGGACGGTGATATGTTCCCCTCTAGAGGACACTATTGGTATTACATGTTACTTAATAATAAGCAAAATAACCAATCATTTACTACAGAACTACATTTACCATGATAACCCTAACCCTAACCCTAACTACATTCTGCCTTGAAGGTTGTTGCAGAAGGAAAACCGTATAATGTTTTCTGGTATGTGTATGTTACTATGTTTAGTAACTTAAGGCACTCTAAATGTAAATTTGTCACTGCATTTTCCCCATAAATAACAAACAAACAAATATAACGATATTTTGTCGATGTATGGAATGCTAAACCACAAATGTCCCCATATTTGATTTCAGAATTTAATGTGACCTTACTGTACGCTCAAATAACTCATTGAGCTCAAAAGTTCAAACAATGGAAATATATAATATACAATAAACACACCTGCATCTCAAAAAAGTCCTGAAACAACACTATTTAGGGCAGGCCATAGAGATTGGTAAGTTGCAAAACTGTCAGTTGGACAAATCAGAAAATAATACTGTTAGTCAACAATCTTGTACTTTCTTACTGTAAGAAAGTAAAAAATTTTCATTGAGACATTTTTTTGCCTAGAAAAAACTTGAAGAGGGGAAAGATACAATGGTTTGACCTACATAAACATAAGTAGCAGTTTCTTTCATTTATTTGATCCATTGCGTTCATGCTAACTTCAAACCCACATGCTAAAACCGTTAGCTTTGTAATGGCTGCTTGGTATGGGGATGGTTCATTAAAGATGGTGCAAACTCAAGGCCAAAAGGAGTCATATGGTTTGTTTGTCAGTTCTAGGCCCATATAGCCTGATCCCAAGGGCCAGCTATCTACATTTACCACAACTGTAACAGCGATAGAACCCTTATGTTGCACATTTTAACACTTTTTTTTACCAATTTTAACACAGATTATTCTTAATTCTTCAATTAAGTTATTGCAAACATTGGGTAGCGTGGATCTTTTCAGCAAATACCACATTGTAACATCTATCCCCAGCTAGTATTACAGCTCAGTAGTGGGGTAGGTTTTATCAACAAAACGCTTTGTGTTTGACATGAACTCCCAGTATCTGTGAATGGTAGCAGACATCTAAGTCAGATTTATTTGTAGAAGTTGAATATGTGCACCGTGTATCAGAGTTGAGAGACCTGGCACCAACAACCACTGAGGGAATGGTGGGACTACCATCCCCGTTTTCCGCTTCAGTTCAGATTGTTCCTTTGATTATGCACGTTTAATCCATGAATCTATTAATATAAATGTATGAGACTTTGGCATTGTAAACAGGAAGCTGGCAAAGTCACATGGGGAAGGAGGAAAAAAGATATATGCTGATATACGCTATGCTTTGTGATAAATTAGCTCCCTGCTAAAAACACAAATCTGCTGATCATTGATAAGTTAACAAAAAGATGATTTCAATATTGGAACATAGATTGTTCACTTGAAAGTCATCAGGAAATCACTGAGATGACGTTGCTTCCTGTATTACTTTGAAATCAACTAATTATAGCTTGTGTTGTGGTGTTGTGATGCTCACCCAGCATTGCCATCAAACAGCATGACAAAGTCTGTGCACCACAAGCCACCGGTATCATGTCACCACCCAATCCAGGGACCTTCCAGCTGCTGAACAAGCACTTCGCTTGAACTCTTGTCGGTGAGAAACATAACGTCATGGTGGGAAAGGAAATCTTAGTGTAAAGAATTTACACTCTGCGATCAGAGGAGGCTGAGGCAGAACACAGTGAGGTCAACACTGGGACTTTCCCTCAACTGAGACAGCAACATTTACAAAGAACACCAACAACAAAACTTAAATGCATATAAAATAGATTCAACCGTAAACTCTGAGAAATGTGAGACCTAAGGGTGCCTTATTCCAATAGAGTCTCTTTATTTTGTCTGACTGCACAGGAAATTGTGTTATTTTAAATTTGTAGGTTTGTTTAGGAAAGTCCCTATGGTCTTGTGAAATAGTGTTTTGTAAGAACTTAACATTACACAAATGTTTGGCCCATGACAGTTCTGAATCAGTCTCAAATTAAAGTACAACACATGTAGCATTCCCCCCCCCCCCCACACACACACACACACCATAGAACAGAAAGCATAGGCCTTTCAGTGAAAGAAACGTGTACATTTTACATGTGTTTACGTGTGTAAAATGTTCACCTTTTGGTAAAAGATTGGCCAAGGAGCACTGTGCCTCTTGCTGTTTAATAGGTGTTTACACAAAGTTTAAACTGCAATAAAATGTATATACTGCTCATACAACAACCTCAATCATCCTCTAATCTTACACTTAATGGGTGAGGGGTAAACAACTAAAATACGTTAATGTAAAGTGTCGCATTTCCTAAACCGAGATGTTAAGATGTGAAGATTTTATCTTGAGAAATACTAAAAGTAAACAACTTGTGAACATCATTTGTTTCATTGAATCAAGCCATCTCTCTTTTCACCCTTCTGTACTCATGTCAGGAACAATTTTAAATATTTATTCAAGTTTCTATTTAAAACAGGAGGTCCAGGAGACCCATGTTCACGACAACTACATTACACATCGCATCAAACTGACCTGTGATAAAATAGTATTTATTTTTTTCCATACATACACGTCATTCTTAGAGGGATTCATTGCACGGGATAATCTCAGAGTGTCACAAACCTATGACACGCCGACAAAACAATAATTAAACAAAACAAAAAACTGACTGAAGTTTTAATTTAAGAGGGGTATCAAAGGGTTTTATCTTTCCCATGTTGTAAAACCTGTGAACATTAAATTATTATAGTCTTCTCTCTAGGACAAAAGACTAATAGAAAGGCTAATGGTGTTATTATAAATCAAGCACCAAACATTCATCTCTCCATCCAGTAGGATGGAAACGTTGTGCAATCTGTTCAATGATATCCATCAACATTGCAAAGATTATGTCAACTTGGTCACTGGCACACTCTTTAATCAAATGCAACCCAGACCAGCCATTTATTAGGTTAAATAGAGTAGAATCAGAGACCTTGCAGAGATCATTGTACTTTAAAGAAAGCCTGTGGTTTGTGACCGTATCATACAATCTGATAAAGTCCAGTCGTTTGACCGTAGCATGTAGGCTATGTAGGATGTTCAGCTACCGCATGACCATATTTCTATATTGTAAGAAAACAAAACTTTGTTATATTAAGTTTCGATGTCAGTAATAGACCATTGCCTCTGTATGTTCTAGCTATATTCTCATGTACAAATATTCATATCAAAAGTTATACAGCACAATTCTCACCTTTTTTCCTTTACAAGACCTTGGATTAGTGAACATTAAATGATTCACAAATTTGGATGAAACAAAAAGGTGCCGGACTTGTAAAACTATACATATATATATATAAACAAATAAATACATATATATTTATATATATGTATATTTATATATATATAGAAATATATATGTATATATAAAACCTACATATTTAAATAACTCAAATTTGCTTCATAGGCACAACATAAATAAAGGCATTTGTGAAATTATCATATCAAATATGGCGCTAATGTCTTGTATCCATATGCTTGAAACAAAAAGGTAATGACCACTTTTATTTACAAACAGCTAAAATTAGATCAGACAGATCCATGCTTTACTTCACAACCTGAATTTGTCCTTAAAGTGCATGCAATAATAAGCAGTTTTACCAAGTGGGGTCTTCAACTGTGATAAGATAAATGAGTGGATTCAACTAATGCCAATTCTTTCGACGTAAATAAAACCATGAGGGTATAAGAGTCTGCTTAAAATAGGTGGCACTACAGATTACTGCATGTAAAAGCACAACAGAAAGTATAAGAAAGCTTCTCAAAAACAAAACAAACAAAACAAATGCTCTGACCTAATCCAGCGACCCCTGTACCATTCACCAATCACATTCTGAGAAACGTAAGACCAGCCAACCACGGCGGACCCCTACCAAACATTCCACAACGGCAATGCCCCCTAATGTCACGTATGCGTTATGCATCATACATCATACTAACATAATGGGTACAAACTTAAATATATATCAAAGTGCCCATCTTTACTAAAATTGTTCCTGAATTCATTCAATTCCTTACCAAAAAGGAGGCGGAGAAATGGCGCAGGGGGAAAAGTCTTGTAAGATATTGTGGTTTGATTTTATCGTGTCCAACTCTACGTGATGAGTTTACACCATTACACTACGTTGGATTTTATTGACAGGATGTAGAATCTTTTGGTTGTTTTTTTTCTTTCCCCTCTTCAAGTTTCACCAAAAAAGTTCCCATTGCACGTAACACTGATTCGGTAATGCAATACCTAAAGGAGAGAGAGAGTGAGGACAGACAGTTATCCAGCTTGCTTTGCCCTGGGGGGAGGAGGAGGGGAGGGGAGACGAAGGTCAAGTTGGCGTGAAGGGGTGAGAACTTGGGCACAGTTGTCCTGTAAAGATACATCCACTTTCATCTGTCGTCCTCTTTGAAGTCCAGGGATCTCAAGCTTCCAAAGCCAAGCCGAGAGCTTTCCGAATCAAAACCATCCGATTCCCTTTCCTGGCGCTCAAACAGCTGCTTTATCCGCTCAGTACGTTCCTTCTGGAGTGAGACCAGCTCCTCTTCAATCTGCAAACACAACGGGTTTGGACTTTAGCGGAGTCATGTGGCTTCATACATCATGACCATTAAAGGGAGAAGAGAAACACTGCACATTTCTGTCTCCAACATAAGAGGTAGACATCTTCTATCTATCCATCTATCCATCTATCCATCCATCCATCCATCATCCGCCAATCTACCTAGCCATCCAGCTATCTATCCATTAATCCATCCATCTACCTATCCATCTTTCTGTACCCATCTCACCTTCTGTTCAAGGTGGGCCCTTCGTATGGCGATCTTCTGCTCGAGCTTCTGCTGCTCGCGCTCATGTTGGATCTCTATTTGTGACTTGGTCTTGCTCTGGTAGGCATCCAGAAGCTCCTTTTCCTGCTGGAGCTGCTGCTTCAGAGCTTGGCATTCTGTTTCCTGCTCTGCATCCAAACGCATCTAGAGAAGCAGGAAGGAAAAGGGAACACTTTACTAAACCAAATGTGAACACCGGGTCATCAGCACAGAATGGAAGCTGTCTGAAGGCAGCGCTGTGGATTAAATTGTCTTTAGATAGATATCAGAAGTATTTTGAGCACCCTCTGAGAAAGCTATATTTTGTATTAGTTGTCTTAAGCTCCTTTAGAATTGCTTTCTTTGAAGTCTGTAAGTTTATTGTCATTGTTATTTAATATTTCTATGTTATTCCAGTGGTTCTGCCACCCATGCAAAATCCTATGCGCTTGTGTTAGACAATACATCCTGAATTCTCACCAACAAAACAGCAATCACATAAATTCTTCTTTGAATACTGTCATGACACTGTAATGGCTTGCTTTTGGACGAATTGCCAATTTGCAAAGATTTGGTGGCCCTGATAATAAAGGCATCGCTAGCGGTGCAGGGGTGGTTGGGGGTTCTCATACCGTTTGCGAGGCCATCATCTCGTTGATGCTGTGCTCATACTGCTCGGCCAGCAGAGCCAGCTTACGCGTCTGCTCCTCCTTCAGGGACTTTAGGATGACCCTGTGGTCCCCTTTAGGGGCTACCTCCAGCTGGTGGTTCCTTAGAGCTTTGTACTGCTTGTTCTGCACCTTGCATGTGTCCTGGAACTGCTTCTTGATCTGCATCTCCAGCATCTTGCAGATGGGTATGAGCAGAGAGACACGTGTTCATGTGTTTTATATGTGTTCAACTTCAGTCTAGTAAAGTGCTTGCAGACTCCCCCCGAAAAACACTGATAAACACCGGCATCGGACCAGTACCCAACCGGGAGGAATCGGTGTCTGACAACTTTCACCATCATTCTTAAGTTGGTTTTGAGATTTGTTGGGGCAGTGTGCAAGCATCCAATCACGCATAGTTTGCATAGTGTATTTTTTTATGTTATAAGTGCATGTGTATGTATACTGTTTATGTTCATACCAGCCTGTTATGTTAACACCCATAGAGAAAACTATGGGTAAATAAAAAATAAAAATAAAATAAAAAGATTCTCAGCTGAAAAGCGAATAGACGGAATAATCAAGCTGCATCACTGTAACGTTCACACAATCTACAGGACAATGACTTGTTTGACATCTTTCAGTAGCTCCATGTTCATATGATAACATCTCCATGTTTATACTCATGATGAGCAAACTGGTTTTAGCACCTGCAAATGCCACCATTTGGTCCTATTTGCTGTGTGAAAGCGTCTGAAGTGTAGGATTCGATTTACATACAGGAAGGTGTCACCCAACCTTAAGTTCCAAACAAGAAGTTCAAGTCCACCATCTTAGCATTTTGTTTTAAAAAATCGAAAACAAAAAGCAACCAGTTGTTATAATTCAGATTACGCCACATTCCCATCAAATGATGGGAATCAGGAAGAATGAGGAAGAAGGAAGAATCTCTGATGTGCTGACTTCACGTCCACATGCTCGCATATGCAGACTTTGGAAGCAAGGATTGGGATGATGTATGGCCCCATTGACAGTATGCTAAATGGCTCCTTAACAAATGTTGGGTGGGGGCTGACAATGTATTTAGGCCTTGATGATGCATGATTGTTTAAGGTACATTATATACGGTTTCAAACTAACTTTTCAACCTTTTTCAACTTAGTTTTGAACGAAAAAACATCTGATATAAGGCTTCTAAGAGTACATTTCAAACAAAGAAATGTGCAAACTGTGACCTTAATAATATAAAAGTATTTATCAATACACAATAAACAACATAAAAAACAAGATAAAAAAGCCTGCAACCTCTTGAATACGTTAGTATATAAAGCCATAATGATCCAATCAGTTCTTCCCGAGTCTGAGATATCGGATCTATTTGAAAGTTTCTAAAGCTCAGAAACTAAGCTCAGGTGATTTGAACGCTGTATCCATCTTGGAAAGTGGTAATCACGGCAACTCCGACATGGTGTGAATGGCCCATTCTAATGGTGAATAAGCACCAAGTTGGCAACTTGGAATGTGTGTGACATCACGCAAGAAGCAATTGGTAGTAAGTCATAGTCCACTGATTCTGTAAATCATTATCAATCAAGATGATCATGTAAAATCACGTTGGAAAAAAATATATAAAATGATTCATGAAAAAACGACTTCATCGATTTTAAAACAACTATGCTTGATTAAAGCACATTGGCCTGTGCTTAAATTGTTAAACATGAGTGGTTCTGAAAATTGAGGTTCCTTGGTTAAACTTAGTTGTAATAAACCTAGTTCAATACAACCTAGTTCTAATGAAAGCTCTGAATACAATTCACTAGCCAAAGTGCTAAAGTTGAGAGCCACACCTTGAGTTTCCTGGGCTTATCCTATTGATACTGAAAGCTCTGAATACAATTTACTAGCCAAAGTGCTATAGTTGAGAGCCCCACCTTGAGATTCCTGGGCTGCTGTCGCTGCTCCAAGGTGTGCTTTCTGTGTAGTTCTCGCTCCCGACGACCATCGTACTCCTCTTGGTTCTCAAGCTCAGTCTGATGTTGCATTCGGACAAGCTCTGCGCGTAGCGACTGCAACATCTGTAGCTGCCTACGCTCTAGGTCCTGGGTGGACTCGTCCTGTCGTATCATCAAGGCGTGTTCCATCTCCTTCTGGATCCTCTTCTTGTTCAGCTCCTGGAAGGGGAAAGTTAAATGGCATGTCAATGACAATCACACAAACACAGTATGCAGAGGGATACTTATGGGCACAATTTGGGTGTCAAAAAAACATAATTGATCGGAGTGGATTGATCGTGGTCCTGCTTTGCTGGATCTTAATTCTCTGTTACCTGTGTAGCAAGAAGCCTGACTTTCCATCACACAAGATTACTTCATATTTATTTCAAGTTGCCTGTTTGTTTCTCTCATACACACATTCTGCATTATTATCCATATATTTGGTGTCATATATCACTTGTATGCAGATGACATAAAACTGTGTTGTAATGAAAACTTTAAACAGGATCGATTTTTCCCATGGCTTGTTATGATTACAAAAGTTAAGACAAAATATTTCTTAACTTTACACAATGTCTTTAAATGATGCTGTTATAATTATATATTTTTCAGTAACCTATAAACAACTTTTGTTTAGAATGTTGTTTGAGTGCAATCTGTTTGAAATAATACAGCTATCCGTCATCTTAAATGCGCTGTGAGAATATCTGATCTGGTTGACTGCGCATGTCTACTTATAGAACTTTTTAGACTGCTCCTGGCTCCTTTCTGACCAATCAGGGCATCTCTTCCCTGATTTTTTCTGGGAGTCCATCTTGCATGTCATTCCCATTGAGGCACATAGCGGGGTGGTTTAGCTACAAAATCTTACCCTTCTCTGCTCTTTTCTAATCAGTCTAATTTCAACCCTCAAATCTGAAACACAGCTCCAATAAAGATCTCAGACGGGACCCTCCATACCTCTCTTATCTGCTCCTGTTCAAACTCGTGCCTCTTGACCACTGTGCGTCGCTTGATGGCCCGACAGCTCCGGTCGTAGACCATCCTCTGCTGGCCCAGCAGATGGGACTCCTCCTCAGCCTGGGAGCGCTGCATCGTCTCTTTGTGCCGGGACAGATGCTCCTGCTTCTCCTCTTTGGGTATCCCAGAGTCTTGAGTCACCTCCTGAGGAACAACAGACGAGATCCATGTTTTGTGGGACGGTCGTTTCATAAAACGGATCGACTCTTGAGATCTGTTTGTTGTTCTTTGACACATATAGTTTTACGGTGGTATGTCACGCACATCTTTGATCTTGTCTTTACAAAGCCTGTACTCCTTCTTCTGGCTTTCCAGGAAGGTGGTGAGCTCTTTCTTCTGCTGTGCGACGATCTGTTGCTGGATCCTCCTCTCCTCCGCGGCCGTGGCCTTCATCTAGGAGCGGGACACAACACAAAAACATGGCGCCATATGAACGACCGGCTCAGCCCCCGGACACCGCGATGGTGGAACCTGCGCCCCCTAGCCGACCCCAACCCAGCCCGACCGTGGTCCCCCCGCACCTCCTTGTCCGTCTGAGCCACGTGCCGCTTGGCCAGTCTCTCCAGCTCTATGTAAGTGTTGTTGGCGTGCGTCTCCAGCTCCTTCTGCAGCCGTAGCCGGTGCTCGTCCATCTCGGCCTTGAGCCGGTTCTCCAGGGCGATCAGCTGCTTTTGGTGCTGCCGCCGCATGCGCTTGTACCCAGACATCTGCTATCGCAGCTCAGAATCCTTCTCATGCTCCTGGATCGGTGGGATGACCTGGACACACACGCAGGGACACAGAATGTTATGTAGGACACGCCATGAGAAGTTTGGTACAAATGATGCGTAAAAATGTGGGGTTCTGATGATCTAGACACACACAAGCATAGTGACAGAGGATGTTATAAAGGATAGGTTATAAGGATATGGACAGATGATACATGCATATACTAGTGTACGTGTAGATCTGGTGACACAGTCATAGTGACAAGAGAATGTAGAATTTATATATTAAATATGAACTACTGTTTGGTGAGTTGTTGTTGATAGAGAGAGAGAGAGAGAGAGAGAGAGCGAGAGAGAGAGAGAGAGAGCGAGAGATTGACAGACACAGAGACACACAGACGTAAATACATGTTTGTGGTCAAGACCATATACCTACTTAAGATATAAACAATCCTATTAATAGACAAAATACAACATATTCGGTGTGGTAGGGAGTCATTGGAATAGAAATAATAATAATAAAAAAAACACCACAGAATTACTATGTGTTGTTTTTTTACAAATAGGTCATTATTGTCTTATTTACACAAGTTATATCCACAGAACAGAAAGAGGTGACGTATGAGCCTGTTGGGATATTTAAGGACATAAACTCTATTTGCGTGCTCGGAAAATACATGTAAAGAAAGAAAAACGACAAACATATTGTGGACAAAAACAAACATTGTCGGTTGCAATGATCTATGTTAAAATAGCCGTAGTGTGACAACGCAACAGAATGCAGAGACGGAGAAGAGAAAAAAATGACACCCATTAACAGGACCTGGTTGCCATGACTACAGATGTACAGCTGAGAACACAGAGCAGGAGCGTGAGAGAGGGAGAGAGCAGCCTCCGTCCCCCCACCCCCAACCTCCGCCCCCTTTTCCTTCCCCCCT
>JAOPJL010000125.1:9614570-9626337 GCA_027123545.1 Trisopterus esmarkii
GAGGAGGATAAGAAGAATGGTGCCAGACTCCAGGATCTTGTTGATAAGCTGCAGCTGAAGGTGAAGGCTTACAAGAGACAGGCTGAGGAAGCGGTAAGTAGAAATTACATTATATAATCAGGTTATTGCATAAATTTTGGTATTTATATTTGAACAAAATATGAATGTTCCTACAGGAGGAGCAGGCCAACTCTTACCTGTCCAAGTGCAGGAAGGTTCAACATGAGCTGGAGGAGGCTGAGGAACGTGCAGACATAGCTGAGACTCAGGTCAACAAGCTGAGGTCTAAGGGTCGTGATGGTGGCAAGGTAAGTTGAGCACTGTATAGGCGCATTGATATTCAATGCAACAAAAATATTTGGTTGGTTAAATTATTTTTTTCTCTTTCCTAGGGAAAGGAGGCAGCTGAATAAATTGTATTGCATCATTGTACATTTTGATAGACATATAGGTATGACGTGAAGGTATCAAATTGTAAGTTGCAATAAAATATTATTCCAAAATCTCTTTTTTGTTGGTGATTCATTTATTAATTTGAACAAAAAAGGGACCTGTAACACAATTTCACCATTTTTTTTATTTGAATCTGATCAGTCGATATTTATGACACACAATTTATTATTGTGGTGTGCACACACAGACATAATTACCTAAACCGTTAGCACCCTTATTAATTGTGGCTTCTTTAATAGTGGCCCCAGTTGATGATATAAAAGGTGATTATTGAGACACACACTAAAGCTCTCACGATTCCAGAGGCAACATCACAGCTGACAAGGCAAAGTACTTTTCTATGCTCATCTACTGGCCACGTTCGGACTGACTGAAGCAGAGTGCGCCAGAGGTGAGTCGGAACCCCTAGAGCTGATTGACCATATGTTTAGACTACTGGGATACCACAAAGCCTGCTTTATATTTAGAGAACACTTTTTGACGCTAGCCAACATGCCCCTGAAGGGCTTTCGTGAGTTAGCTAGGGAGGCTGATAAGGTCCACTCTGACGCATGGGGTTTCTCCCCAGCCCTCTTTTACCACCTCCATTACGCCAGTCAACGCAGTCGGCACTCGTTCAGTAGCCCATGGACAGGGTGCAGGAATGTTAACCAAGCTTGGTTTGGGGGACAGGCTAGGAAATGCGCCCGGCAAGCCCTTTCAACAAGGCAGTACGCGCTGGGGGAAGGTGCTCTGTGTCTGCTGTGGGCACTGATGGCTCCGGCAGGCTACTGTTCATCATGGGCGAGCTGTCCAGTTCCATGGCAACTCTGGCACTCAGGTAAGCACTCTACCTGTGTCGCCTATGGTTGCTTGGACAAGGGCCTGCCATCCTCCGCTCGAGGCTGCCAACAGCAGAGCCATACTGAGTTACAGTAAGCAATGGACAACACTCTGCTTCCATGGAAGGCGTTTCACCTGGAAATTTTTCTTGATGGATGTAGCTAAACCCCTGATAGGTGCTGATTTCCTGTGGACATATGGATTATTGGCGGATGGCATCCTGCGCCTTTTGGGTGTAAAAACGCCGCCCAAACTTTTCAGCCCCTAAATGACTCTGTTCTGTGGGATCTCCATTTCCGTTCATCTATTTGGATAACATCCTCATTGCCAGCATTTCAAAAGCAGAGCCCCTGTTCCACCTGCAGACCCTTTACGACCAGCATAGTCTTATCGTAAACCCACCATAATGTCCATTTGGATGGTCGTTCATTGATTTCCTCTGGCATCACATCATTAAGGCTTTTTTGCCTTTACTATAAAAGGTGGCTGCTGTGGTCTTTTCAAGGCCCCAGACAGTAAGGGCGCTCCACAGATTTCTGAGGTGCTTGAGCGTGGTTTCGATCATGTCAATGTGGACCTTCTGGGCCCGCTTCTCCCCTCCCGCAGGATCACCTGCCTTTTTTCCGTGGTGGTGTCGGATGTAGCAGCGGATGTAGCTCAGGGCCTTCATCTGGGTTTGGGTTGTCCGTTTCGGTGTGCCTCCGACCGCGGCCCGCAGTTCACCTCCGACTCTGGGGTGAGATAAGCCAAAGCCACGGGATCAGGCTTCATCACACCACTGCCTATGACCCTTAGGCAAATGGACTGTGTGACTGCTCCCACTGGTTGATGGAGCCCGCCCTGAGAGCCAGCCTCAAGGACGAGGGCTGGTGCGACTGGCTCCTGTGGGCTCCCCATGCTGGGGTTCAGGACCATGCCCAAGGAGGACCTTCAATCCTCTGCCAAGGAGTTGCTGCTTCCCCGCTACCAATGCCCCATGGTCTGTAAAGTCTCAACCTTCTGCCCACCATTCTGGATGCCGCGGGGGGATTTGTGCCCGTGCACGCGTCTAGACACAGCCTGCCCTGCTCCCTGGTTGCCTCAGGCAACCTCCATGCTGCAGAGTTTGTCTTTGTCAGGCACAACGCTCACAGGGGAGCCCTGCAGCCACCCGACGAGGGGCTAAGGCTTATTGCCGCCATTGGAGGTAGGCTGGACCACATCTCTGTGGACCGTCTGAAGCCCGCTCATCAGGACCTGGGGTGGCCTATCGTACTGGCCAAGCCTCAACGACTCGCGGCCTCCCAGCGTTGGTACTCCGGCCCTGTTGCAACTGCCTGGCCTACGGTCCCGGAATCGTTTCGGCCCTGTTCTATCTGCCCCTAACCGATCTTTGTGAATTCTGAGGGGACGTGTGTGGTGATCTGATCTCACAGACAGAACTACATAATTCCCTAAATAATTTGCGCCATTATTTATCGTAAGAAGGCCTCAGTTGGATGAGTTAAAGAGCGGCGACTCCTGTTGTTATTGTCAGTGAGATAATAAGTCATACTGGGGAAACTACAACCAATAGACATTTCTTGAATGGATAAAGGTACTCGTGTCTCTGATTTACACTTGTACAAACATACACGTGCACAAACCACTCCATATGTGAAATGTAGTGGTGACCCATTAATCATTGCTTCTATACAGTCCTGATTTGCAGTTCCCATTTAAAATGTGTAGGATGCAGGCTAGTTTTGGTGTTTTTCTCTGTGAATAATAATGTATCTTGACCTCAAAACAACAAGTCCTGCTTCCAAAAGGATCTGCCTTATTATGTAAACCATTAATGGGTTCAGTGCTGTGTGGTTAGGTTATTTGCTGAATGGTAACACTTTACAATGAAGGTACAACCATTAATTCATAATAGTTAATCAGTAATAAGCATGAATAAGATGTATTTAACAGTTACCTATTGACTAGTAATAGTTAAGCAATGGTGTTCAGGATAACTAGGATGTTAATGTATACATTATTTAATTGGGTGTTGCTTTACTCTCACCCTATTAAATAATGTATAAACTAATACCTTTGTTAACATGAACACCATTACCTTAGTAAACATGAACTTAACTTAGTTCATTGTTTGTTAATGCTTATTTGTGCATTCTCATTTAAATGAATGGCTTATTATTGTTCCCTTATTGTAAGTGTTACGGTTTAATTCATTAAAAAGATTATACGGCTTTGTTGTATTCTCATACTCAATGACAGCATTCAGCTGTCTGTTATTTCTGTATAGCAGACCTCTGCTATGAATAAAGACAATTGCTATGGCAACCCAGACAACCAAAATGTTGAATAGCTACGTTGGTCCAAAGCATAAACATGTTCAGTTTTCTATAGGCCAGCATCACGTGACTGTCAAGGTTCTGTATGCAAAATAAATGTAATTTAAATGGGTTTTGATATCATTCTATTGAGAAATGTGCATTTTATTTTCATGATCTTTATTCAGTGAATGTATATGATGTTTGTTATTTGTTACATATATTCTTTGAGGTCTTAGAATAAGTTTTCTATCGTTGCTAGGTGGTTGATATGTACGCTGCTACCGCTGAAACCACAAAGCCTGCAATTAGTTTGAATAAATGTCTTTAAGTTTTGTAGTCATCTGAGATCTTGTGTTAATTAATGTAACTGTTTGGTTTTCTTTCAATAAAAACATTGATTTTAAGAGTCCAAAGAGATTACATATTTTTTATTCTATTCTTTGGGTTTCCGAAAGTGCTGCCGCCACCCTCCAATAAGTTTCTGTTGGGCAAGCCACAAGTTATGTTCACCATTGCTTAAAAAAGGTTAATTTCATACATATATTTTGTTGAACAAGATAATCATTTCAAATTCCGCTTTTAAGTTTTTTGAGTTTAGAGTTTAGCCTCTTTATGAAAGACACATCAAGCTTCTAATTTTACAATTTTGGGGTATTCAGTGATGTTTTATGTTTATGTTTTATGGAACAAAATAAATCTTAAGCTTGTAGACCTCAATCCAGGCATCTAACCAACTCATTCAACAAAGCTCATTCAAGACAAGGGCATGATTAATCTCCAGGTTTTAGATTCCACCACCAGGTTTTAGATTCCACCACATGTTGACAAGCACCAAGAAGCAATGACGCGCACTGCTGTTCGAAGCCAAGGCAGCCAGCAAAACATTGATTGATAACAGATTAAAACGAAAATATAGAAGGGTTAGAGTAGTAGTGAAGTAGTGCTTCAGTGTGTCTCTAACGGTTTAAACACATGTATACGATTGAAGAAGATGAAGCCTTATTTCTTGGGTTCAAACTTTTTCGTCTCATACTCATAGAAATGTACGGAGCCGCCAAAGTGACATGAAGGGGAAAAAAAAGACAAAGAAAAAAAAAGATGTACTGGGGACAAACACAGACGAGGCGAGATCTTGACTATAATTTGCGAGATCTCGACTTTGATTTGCGAGATCTTGTGTTTGTTTTGCGAGTTCTTGACTTTGATCTTGATCCAGCCTCGCCAGACCCACGCACACATTGCACTCTGCACGGTGAACCACTGGTCCGTGTCCCCACCCCCCCTCGGGAGCGTGTGGGTCAGCGGACTCCAGCCTCGCCAGACCCACAGGCACATTGCTGGCCAGGGTCAGCAATGTGCTGGCCAGGGTCAGCATTGGCGTTTCGCCATTTGTGTCGCTCCTTTCCTGAGGCTAGAGTTAGGCTGCGCATGTGTGTGTGGTGCAGCGGGGCTGGATCAAGATCTCGTAAAACAAAGTCAAGAACTCGCAAATAAAAGTCGTGATCTCGCAAAATAAAGTCGAGATCTCGGAAAAAAAATTAGAGATCTCGCAAAATAAAGTTGAGATCTCGCAAAATATAGGCAAGATCTCACTAAACAATCGTCAGTGTTTGTCCCCAGTACATGTTGTTTTTTTTTTTTCTTCGTCTTGACTATAGTTTTGAGAGATCTTGAGTTTGATTTGGGGCCATCTGGCGATCAGGGTGGTGAATGTGCCCTGGAGATGGTGGGAAGGCCAGAATTTGATAGGTGTTTGTCTGTGTGTGTGAGGCTGCCGGGGGCGACATGTTCCCTGGAGATGGGGGGAGGGGGCGGGGCTAGAGTGAGAGTGCACGTTGGTCAGCGCTCCGCCGTGCTGCAGAGTGCAGATTGCGGGTGTGCGCGGATTGGCAGGGCTGGATTCCGCGGACCCATTCCCGAGAGGGACAGCGCCCCTCGGGAACGGGTCTGCGGACTCCAGCCTCGCCAGACCCTGGCCAGCACATTGCTAACCAGCAATGTGCATGTGGGTCTGGCGAGGCTGGAGTCCGCAGACCTGCTCCCGAGGGGGACCCGGACCAGCGTTTCACCGTTTGTGTCCTTTTCCTTCTTCATGTCATTTCGGCGGCTCTGTAGAAATGAATATATTAAATTAATCTATGGTCTATTAAATTCAGACCGTAGCCCTGCAGGAAGTGATGCACTGATAAGGTGACTTATGGGACACTGACAACGATGACTATCAACGAAGGAAATGACTCTTAAAGCCTGAGCAAATGCACCATCTTGTGGAGCCTCACCCAGCGGATGTCTGGCTGAAATCCTTCCCAGACCTACGCCCTCTCAATCTCACATTCCTATTTGAGCATCAGACCTCTATCTCATAAGAAAAATAAGCAATGAGCAAATGCATAGACAATTTTTTATCTCACAAGGTCGTGATGCAGACTCCTTTCGACATTTTGACTTGAAATTGGTTAAATGGCCGGTAAAGTCTACACTCCTAAAAGCATTTCTCACTCCATTCCACTGTAAATGGGGTATTTGAAACTGCCCACTGTTTCCAGGTCAAGCCCCTGAGAAACAACAGGCATGACCACATACTGTATCTGAGATTTGGATTTCAGATACAGAGAAAAAGCTCTGGCATTGTTAAGTTTCTATCTATTGTCTATGAAATTAGATTAATTTACTTTTTTACTCATTATGTGTTTCCAATGGGTTTCAATGGAGCATTTGATGATGCCAGAAGGACCAGAGGGCTATATTATATTCACAAGTCTTGTTTTTGTTTTTTTATGTATGACCTCTCTGGGAGGGATTTTATCACTTCCGGTGGGGCTAGAACCACAAAATTGATAATATTGTATGTCTTTAACGCCATCTTTCATATAAAACACATAAAAAAGCTCATTCCCAAGTGTCCAATTAATATGGATTTATTTTCCTTATTCCTACAAATATGCCATGATCATTGCACTCAACAACAGAATAGTGAGCATAACATCTCACTATTGAGGGGTCGTTGCCTTGGCAGCACTCAGGGAGGCGCTGTTCAATCTGGCGCACCTAAGCATCTGTGTAATTTTCCTAGTCACCTAGTAAACGCAAAAAATCTAAATGTAAGGGAGCTCAGCTGCCACCATAACGTTGTTATATAGGAGTGGGAATCTCTTGGCACCTCATGATTCGATACGATTCCAATTCAGAGGTCAACGATTCGATTCTAAAACGATAATCGATGCATCTCGATGCAACAATTTATTTTATGTACATGTGGGATTTTCCAAAAAATATATATATACATCTGAGTTTGCTATTCAGAGTTTGCTTATCACTTAGTACTTTTGTGATTATCATTAAAGACAATCAACAGATGAATTACCTAATCTAATATTTTATATTAATGTCGGTTCTCTGCGCAAAGAATCCGCAGGTAGAAAGGAGTTTTCTGTAGCGCTCTGTAGCAGGCAAACTAATTTTATAATAAAAATAGGGTTAAAAAGGTTAAAAATATATATATATAAATATATATATATATCGTTCTTGAGAAAATCGCGATGCAATCGATTATTGTTCCCACCCCTATTGTTAAACCAACAACTGTGCTATGGTTTGGAGTAAAATCTGGCTCAACCATTTATCTTTAAATACGTATTTTTTTATAATTAACTACAAATAAGTTTACAAAAAAACAACAAGAAAAAGTTTATATACAATAATGTTTTTGTACTCCTACCCCTCATACTTTTTTCTTCTTCATTTGTGATCAATCAATGTTTTGCTGGCGGCCTTGGCGTTGAATGGCAATGGGCCTCATCGTTCCTTTAAGCATTTCAACAAGACGGTGGCAGTGGAATCTAAAACCTGGAAATTTGTTATGCCCTTGACTTGAGTATGCTTTTTAAAATTAGTTTAGGGTTAGATGCCTTGAGGTCTACCAGCATAAGATATATTTTGTTTCCGCTATGTAAAAATATCAGTTAATACCCTACTATGGAAATTTGAAGCTTGGCGTGTCTTTCATAAATAGGAAGCTAACAGGTGGATAAACTCTTTACGTCATTATGTTGCCGTTGGGGAAATCTGACAGTTTTGTGTAATACTGTATCTATATCTTCAGCCTTTTACTTTTTTGAGATTAACACTTCAAAAACCTTAAAAGTGGTATTGATTTGTCATGATTATCTTGTTAAACAAAATGTATGAATAAAATTTACCTTTGAAATTGACTTATAGGCTAAGCAATGGTGAACATCACTTCTGGCTTGCCCCACAAAAACACGTTGATTTAACGGAGGGTGGCACTAGCAATGCGCCTAGGTTTTGGAAAGCGAAAGACCTAACTGCACATAACTACACAACGCAAAGACAATGATTCTGACCACAAGCAGGACATTCACCAGTAGCAGCATCATCAACCACCACAGCAATGATAGAAAACATATTCTAACAATTGTCTGGCGAGACCTGAAATTATATAAATAACTAACAAACAAAAAATGATGATATAATGATGATAAATGATGATGATAAGGAAAATCTTAATCATCTAAACATTGCATTTTCCACTTAAAATTAAATGAATGTCAGCAATGTTTTGTTTTTAGCAATAGCAGCGTCCATATATACAACCAAAGCAACGACTGAAAATGTATATTAAAAAGATTCTGGCAAGACCTGAAAGTGTTAAAACTAAAGAAATAAACATGTAATGTAACAAAGATTACGAAAAAAAAATATCAATTTTAAGGTCAAACAATTATAAAAAATAAAGCATTTTCCACTGAATAAAATAAATGTCAGCCTTATTTGTTTTTGGAGAACCTTGATAGTCACATGATGTGGATACAGGCTGAAAAGAATAGGCCAAGAATATTTAGGCATCTCACCATATCCCTCTCAGGCATAAAGCCTTTAGGGTGATTCAAGACCCCTGAGCTTCACATTGATTTCCTGCTTCACCCTGTCCTGGTTCATTTTGTGATAATGACCAGCTCGCTGTACGGCATCCCTTACTTTAAGAATTAGCAGGGAAAGACAGGTACTAAAAAACAACCATGTGAGGGAGTCAGACTGCCCCTGCATGTCCTTTTGCACATCGCCAACATTTTTCCATTATGACTTCATAAAAGTAACAATTCAATTCAAATCGGTTCCAGAAGAGATATCCAGCTGGCCAAATGTCTCTACTGCAGCTTCATCAATTGTGTAATAATTATTTTTGACAATTCTTTGAAAAAGTATGCAGTTTAAGAACTGAAACCTCTTTCAATTTGAACTTTAAATAATTGCTGGCATTACATTCAACATTCAAGTTAATAACTATAAGAAGAGGAAAGAAAGATAGTGGTGTCTGAATTGTTTGTTTGAATTCATTTGGATTGATTTACATGAAACATTCATTAAAAGAATAGTTTTGAGCTTCCATAAATCAATTATCATGGCAGATGTGTACTTATTTGTTTTGTTCCTTCTCTATCTCAAAATAACACTATTTAAAACGTGTATACAAACAAATATATAAACATAGATAAATAAATGGTTGTATTGGCAACAAAAACTGAAAAAAACTGAAAGATCAGAAACAGAATATTTATATGTAGAAAAATATATATAACTTCAAAAACTATCCTTCATGCCATCACATATGCATTATTGTCCATGTTTGTTTATATGCTTACATTTGTCATAATCATAAGTTCAAACCATCATACGTTTTTGTGTTTATGTTCAGAATTCCATGTACTTATTCATTAATAAAAATGTGTAAATATTTTAAATAATAAAACCTATCATGAATCTTGACTTACATTGACAAGATACGCAGTGATGGGTTTGAAATCTCAAAAGTTCTATTCACATACTGCAACACTACACCCAGAGACAGAGATCAGGTTTCCTCATAAAGCACAAAGGCTAGTGTGTTGTAAACAGTGCGCATCCCTGTGTTGTCTTATTAATAGAAACCTGTCACCATGTCTTATATTTAACTTCGACTTTGGGTGACAATTCTTAATGTTCATGTAGCTTTAAGAAGGGTGAAATATATAAATAAGCCATTTCAAAGAGAAACTGCATACAGTAAAAATAATTAAATAAGTAAATCAACATAGTATCTTGTGCAGTTAATAAACTGCATACATGAAACTGTTTACAGAGCAAAATCTTGCAGCATCCTAACCCTAGGATGCTGAAAAATGTATAAAAATAAAGATAAACACAATGGTCATATAGTGAACAAAATCCTTGTCAGAATAAAAGAATAGTTGAGAAAATATATATGACTTGGGTTAAAAAACTATTAACATAACATGTTCATTATTTTCCATGTTAGTTCGTGATCACTTGTCATAAACAAACATATAAGCATGTTTGTTCATTAGTTCAAACAATCATCCTTTGTTTTTTTTGTTTAGATTTAAGAGTATTTTAGATTTGCATGTTGGATCAATGTATATTTATTTATAATAATATAATCTATTATGAATCTCCACTTACTTCCCAAAGGTTGCAGCAAACCAAGGCAGTTGACAAGATTGACAAGATACGCAGTGATGGGTATGGATTCTCAAAATTCCTATTTACATACTGCAACACTACACTCAAAGAGATCAGGTTTCCCCATTGAAGTACAAAGTCTACTGTGTTGTAAGAAGGAAGCATCTCTGTATAGTCTTAATAATAGAAACCTGTTAGCATGTCTTGTTTATAGATTTTGACTTTGGGTGACATTCTTAATGGTCAAGTATCTTTAAGAAAGTTGAAATATGTACTGTAAATAGACAATTTGAAAGATTAATGTCAATTAAATACAATACAAATGAAATAAGTAACTCAACATGTTGTATCTTGTGCACTTAATAAATTGGATACATCAAACTGTTTAGAGCTATATTTGCATATAGATTACACTGATCTTAAATCAAACTATCACTATAATTTTGTATATTGTATTAATTGTTCTTCATTGCATGTGTTAATATGCTATCTGCAAATCAGCCCAATAGTTTGTACTGAACAAAAGGCAATTGTAAACCAAATCTATAAGAGGGTTTGCGCCTCATGCCCATATTTAGTGTGTGCTTAACCTGTGGTCTGCTATATAAGAGGACCCAGCCTCAGGGATGAACAGCTTGCAGGGCAGTTGAGGAAGAAACTACTTGTGGTAAGTCTTAGTGATGCTATAGCTCTTTCATTGAAAACTTTAATGCTGAGTGAAATTTGAATGAAACCGTTAAATTAAGAGATGTTGTTGAAATTTCATTTATTGAATGATTAATGCATGTAATCCAGTGTTTTACTGCTGTGAACCTGAAGTTACAGCGTATACACTGTCCTTAATCATAAAAGTGGAACAACATTTTGACATGTGATTGAAGTGAAGTCATTTGTCCTTGTAACAATGTATGTCCTTGTAACAATAGCGTGTTTTGACAATTCACAAGGAATTGTGTTGAAGCACTTAAGGCTAGAAGGTAATACAGAGTGATGCAACTTGTTCAAATATTTGATTCATAGTTGAATCTCATTTGATATTGCTGTTTAGTTTAGAATTTTAGTAGAGGACAATTCTAAAGAAAATTCTATGGAACAAAAATAGAATTTTTATATCAGTTTAAAATATCATGTATTTCAATTTCAGGGCTAGAACTTGAAGACTTCTCATTGGAAGAAGAACAAGGTAAGAGTTATTTTATGTTGGCCATATCGATTTCTATGAGAACAATGTGCCAAATATCATATGAAATATACAAAACATTTAATGTCTTTGTCTGACAGTAAGCTGCCACCATGAGTACGGACGCAGAGATGGCCTATTATGGCAAGGCTGCGATTTACCTCCGTAAACCAGAGAAGGAGAGGCTTGAGGCCCAGAGTAAGCCCTTTGATGCCAAGAGTGCTGCATATGTGGCTGATGCCAAGGAGCTGTACATGAAGTGTACCATCATTAAGAAGGATGGTGGCAAAGTCACTGTTAAACTGTTGGAAACAGAGGAGGTAGGCTCAGTTTATTTATTGCCATGTAGAAAACAGTTGGACACAAGTTTCAAAGTTCACCATTTTCTTTTGTGCCTGTTTTAGGAGAGGACAGTCAAGGAGGCTGATGTTACACCCATGAATCCTCCCAAATATGACAAAATTGAGGACATGGCCATGATGACCCATCTCAATGAAGCCTCTGTGTTGTATAACCTCAAAGAGCGTTATGC
>JAOPJL010000125.1:9654545-9672005 GCA_027123545.1 Trisopterus esmarkii
CGAGTATCATGATCTTTCCCCAGTGTTTAGTAAGGACAGGGCTCTGTCGCTTCCCCCTCACCGGCTGTATGATTGTGCCATCAATCTCCTACCTGGGTCCCCCTTTCCGAAGGGACAGCTTTACAACATCTCTCTTCCACAGAGCAATGCGCAACTACATTGCGGAATCCCTGCATTCAGGCATCATCACCCCTCGTCTTCCCCCCTTGCAGCAGGCTTTTTCTTTGTGGCTAAAAAGGATGGCGGCCTGAGACCATGTATTGATTACCGTTGGCTAAACAAACTCACGGTGAAGAATAAATATCCTCTTCCCCTTATCAGTTCCACCCTCGAGCCACTTACTCATGCCAGTTTTCACAAAGCTTGACCTCCGCAACGCCTACCATTTAGTTCGGATCAGGGAGGGGGACGAATGGAAAACGGCCTTCAACACCCATCTTGGCCACTTCGAGTATCTGGTTATGCCGTTTGGCCTGTCCAATGCCCCGGCCGTTTTCCAAGCCCTTGTGAACGACGTGCTGAGAGACATGCTTAACATCTTTGTGGTGGTGTACGTGGACAACATCCTCGTCTTCTCCAAGTCTCAGGAGGAACACCACCAACACGTCCGCCTGGTTCTTCAGCGGCTGTTGGAGAACCGCCTGTACGTCAAGGCTGAAAAATGTGTGTTCCACTCTGACTCTGTTACGTTCCTGGGCAATGTAGTGGAGAATGGACAGACACGTGTCGATCCTGCCAAGGTCAAGGCGGTAGAAGAATGGCCGCGTCCAAACGACCAAACTCAGCTGAGGCGTTTCCTGGGGTTTGCTTGCTTCGTCCGTCGGTTCATCAAGGGTTTCAGTCAAATAGCAGCCCCTCTCAATTCCCTCACCTCCCCCTCTCACCCTTTCTCCTGGACAGCGGAGGCGGAAGCAGCTTTCTGTAAGCTTAAGAGCCTGTTCGTTTCAGCTCCGGTGCTGGTCTTCCCCGACCCAACAAGGCAGTTCATCGTCGAAGTAGATGCCTCGAATACGGGCATCGGGGCAGTTCTCTCTCAACGGTCTGAGGGGGACCAGAGAGTGCATCCTTGTGCCTACTTCTCAAGGAGTTACAGCCCCGCTGAGAGGAACTACGACGTGGGTAATAAGGAGCTACTGGCGGTCCATGATGCACTGAAAGAGTGGAGACACTGGTTGGAGGGAGCGAAGCTGCCATTCATAGTGTGGTCAGACCACAAGAATCTGACCTACTTGAGGACAGCAAAGAGGCTTAACTCCAGACAGGCCCGCTGGGCCCTATTCTTCAGCCGGTTTGATTCTGCCCTCAGTTACCGCCCGGGTTCCAAGAACATCAGGGCTGATGCTCTCTCCCGTCAGGCCACTGAGGAACGCCCTGAGATCCAAGAGGTGCCAAACACCATCCTTTCCCCCACCCGAGTTGTGGGTGTGGTCACCTGGCCTATCGACACCATGGTAAGACAGGCCCAGCGAACCCAGCCTGATCCGGGCAATGGACCCCAAAACAGGCTGTTCGTTCCCACCTCTGTCCGCTGGAGTGGGGTCACGCCAGGGGAACGCCGAACAGCAGAATTCATCAGCCGCAGATTCTGGTGGCCCTCCCTCAACAAGGATATTAGGGAGTTTGTAGCCGCCTGCACCATCTGCGCCCGGAGCAAGGCTTCCCATCGTCCTCCAGCGGGCCTGCTTCAACCCCTCCCCGTCCCCAATCGGCCATGGTCCCACATAGGCATGGACTTTGTCACAGGGCTCCCGGTATCCCAGGGCAATAATACCATCCTGACTGTGGTTGACCGGTTCTCTAAGGCTGTCCACTTTATTCCACTCCCCAAGCTTCCTTCTGCTGCAGAGACCGCAGACCTCCTCACCCTCCATGTTGTTCGCCTGCATGGAATTCCCTCGGACATTGTGTCTGACCGTCGTCCCCAATTCATCTCGAAGGTGTGGCAGGCCTTCTGTAAGGGAATCGGGGCCACAGTCAGCCTCTCCTCTGGCCACCATCCACAGACCAATGGGCAAACAGAGCGTGCCAACCAGACACTTGAGACGGCCCTTCGCTGTGTCACCACCAGCAACCCCTTGACCTGGTCCAGATACCTGCCCTGGGTGGAGTACACTCTCAACACCATGGAGAGCGCAGCAACTGGTATGTCTCCTGTTCAATGCTCATTGGGTTACCAACCCCCTCTGTTTCCCCAACAAGAGCTGGAGGTGGCAGTCCCGTCCACCAGGGCTCACCTCCGCCGGTGCAGACGGGTCTGGAAGGCCGCCCGGGCTGCGCTACTTCGTGCCACCGCACAAGCTCAGCGTGGGGCCAACCGGCGGAGGGTGCGTGCTCCTGTCTACCAACCTGGCCAGAAGGTTTGGCTGTTGGCCCGGGAACTGCCCCTCCAGACCTCCCAGACCTCAACCCGCAAGCTGAATCCCCGATATGTTGGCCCCTACTCTGTGGACCGCGTCATTAGCCCTGTGGCAGTACGTCTGATTCTCCCTCCTGCTCTCAAGGTTCACCCAGTTTTCCACGTCTCCCAGCTTAAACCTGTGGCCACCAGCGTCTTGACTCCTGTTTCAGCTCCTCCGCCCCCCCGAGTCCTAGCTGATGGTGACCTTGTGTGGACAGTTAGGAAGCTGCTCGCCGTCCGTCGCCGTGGTCGGGGATTCCAGTACTTAGTGGACTGGGAGGACTATGGCCCCGAAGAACGATGCTGGGTGCTCTTGTCTTACCTCGCTGACCCCTCCTTGTTCGATGATTTCTACAGGGACAACCCAGATGCCCCCGGGCGGTCGTCCGGTGCCTCCCCTCAGGGGGGGGGTACTGCTTGGGCTGCCCAGCAGCCAGCAGCCAGTCAGCCCAGCACAGGTGCTGGCAATGAGGATGACGAGCAGCCCAGCTGCTCCACATCATCATCTACTCTGCCTGAGTATAAGAGGAGGCTGAGAGGAGGCGCCCGTTGCTTGAACGTTGACTATTGTGGTTAGTTTAGCCGGCTGTGTCCTAGCAGCATTCTCAGTGCTCGTGGAATCTTCGAATAGACTGTGTAGTATCTCTTTGCCAACCCTGTTCTCTTTTGTGTTTGTTCCAGGCTCCCTCCGTAAAACCAGTGTCTCCTTGCTCCATCCACGCCTTCCAAGCCCCTCACCTTCGCCTCCACCAAACCACCACGTGGACCCTCCACCCTCTCACCTCTCCCTGGATACCCCCTCTCTCCCTCCTCGGCCCAGCTCCACTCCCACACGACGCCATTTAATAAATTGTTAAACTTAAAAGCAGAAAATCAGTGTCTTTGTCTCAAATTTGGCTAGTGACTTTAGAGCCTAACAATAAGGTTGTGAAGTTGACTGAAATGACTGTTGAGGTCTGGTGGATTGAATACATATGTATGAACAGATAGTGATCAGTGATTCATAACTGTGCTTCTGTAATTCTAGAAGGAACACAAGAATAAACATATTGAATGAGTCTGTTCTTATATTTATTTATTTATTTTATTATTTATTATACTTATCCACAGGCATGACTTTTTAAAATAACATTTCCTTCAAACTTTGTTTAATAGTTAACATGAGTCTTATTTCCAAACAGTCAACCAATTCGACAAAAGTGTTGTATTCAGCTGTTTGTATACATGTTATATATATATCATATACAGTTGTGATAGTAAACACAAGCATATTATCCACAGTGTAACATTAAAGGAGATGTATAGCATTCCATCATGGAAGGTCACTAATATAAATAAAAGATACATGTAATATAAGCCTCTCTGAAAGGTGCCTGGTGGAAGTTGATCGTTTTGGTTTGGTGTCATAAAACTTCTAAGCATACCAAAAAATGTCCTATTCTAGCTATACTACATAGGCATTTCGTTATCGATAATCCAATCCTTTGGCATCAAAGTTATTGTTTGATGGCTTTTTATTCTGCATAAAACCTGCATGTAGATTTGACAAGATAGTAAAATCTTGAGATTATTAAGTACTTTCTTGGGGACCATTGCATCTGACAAACCCTTTCTGTGATATACTGTGTAACATCCTATTAGTCAATATGTCAATGGCATTCAGATGTCACAATCTAACTAATGTTGAAGAGTTGTTGCTGAATATACAAAGAATATGAACATAAATTTGACAGATTGACACACAGACAGATATACATTTTTCAACTAACGGCCCAAATGCATAACTTTTCCAGATGTATTTATATAAATACTAGGGATGCTTTATGTCACAATGAAATCATATTAGTTATCATCAACTTAACTTGTATGGTCCATTAAAAAATGGACACTACAAAACAAATAGCATACAGATAATGAAATTAGGAGGAAGTTCAAGAAATACGATATTGTCTTTGTCAGCATTAACAATGTGAGATAACATACGACATCTGGAAGCCAAACTCCATGCCCTCCTGTACCCTGTGTCTCCCCTACTGAAACAGTAGGGGTAGGGGTCTGTCACAAAGAGTCATCATAACATCTAGATATCTGGCTACAACAAATTGAAACTGATGCCCCAAACACATCATGCACCATTTCTTGGCCCCATTGCCAAATCACTAGCCAGCTACTGCTCCCAAGAACTGTGTGTGTGTGCTTGTGTGTGTGCCAGTGTGTTTGTCAGCCTAAATCCAAACATATTCCAGCTTCTACAACTTAAAATCAAGTGATCGTGATGCCATATTTAAAAAAATCATTACTTGACTTGAGTTTCGTAAAATACTACTGGTTTTGTACAATCGAGATTGATCAATGCTGTAAGGAACCCCCCTCATCGGCCAAATGACATACGAGCATCTGAAGAGACTCCAATGTGTTCGGACTGGCCTGTGCTCGGAGACCAGCCATGAACATGTTGAGTATCTGGCCCACAGGGTCAACACTGCCTCTTCAGGAAGTTTGAATCTGCTGACAGATGGCATTTACTGGCCGCTTAATGGCCCAGTCTTCTCTCCCAGTGATCCCACCAATGTGCTCTGGGGCCTTTAATCCAAGCTCTTAATGGCAAACCATACACATCCCCATGTCCGTTTTGCATTCTGCAACCTTCTGGAGCCCCTGGGACGGATCGGGTGTGAGCCAACAGCCATAAAGACACTGTATCACTGCAGCCACTGAGACTCAGCAGGGGTTGTGGTAGACGGTGGGATGTCTCTATTGATGTATCTGACTTTCTGTCTATCTACTTATCTGTCCTTCTCTGTCTATCTTACAATCTTCTAACTAACGGTATTGATCTTTCTTTCTATCTATCTTTCTATATATCTGTCTAACTATCCAGCTATCTATCTATCTATCTTACTTTCTCTATCTATCTATCTATCTATCTATCTGTCTGTCTGTCTGTCTGTCTGTCTGTCTGTCTGTCTGTCTGTCTGTCTGTCTGTCTGTCTGTCTGTCTGTCTGTCTTTGTCAAGTATTGCATCTTGCTGTCAGAGAGCTGCGAAGTGTCCCTGGCTCTGGCAGACATCCGAGAACCAGAAGCTTAAATACCCTGGCAAAGGTTTTTATGACCTTGTCAAATCAACATGTAAGTTATATTCTGAATGAAACCTTCTTGCTACCATACTGCTCTGGTTTCAAACAAGCTTTTTGGCAAAAACACAATTGATCTCTTCTAGTCTGAAGCATCTCATAGCTAAGATACCAAGACATCAGATGCTTGTTTATTTAAGTAACCGGACACTTGCCAACTCTACTGCCATCGAGAGAGCCAGTCAAGAGACATGCTATTCCTGTACACCCACTGAACAGTCTCACTCAGTACGTGGTAAGGACTATAAGTTCCTTACAACTTATTATGTAACAGTGCAAGGCATCGCGTCGCTGTGCCTTTAATCATAAAACCGTACTGGATACATTTGTGATAATTATGACAAAATATTTAATAGTATTCAATATCTAGCCATAGTATGATGGCAACTATTTAGGCGTGCTCGGTTTTAAGTTGGTGAAGCAAAGCAGCAGTTATATACCATATATACTGAATTGCTTGCCACCCCCGATTACAGCCCTGTGCTGGCAGAATATCCTGGGTGGACACGCCGTTCGAGTATTGTGCGGACTAATGTCAATGTTAGGGGCAGCATGAACCATCTGATGTGATAGATGGTGACAACTAGGGTATTAAGTTACAAGTTATATAGAACACGGCCACCCCCGGTGGTGGCCATGTTCCATTGTAACTTGATACACTCTGTTGTGGAGAGGGTTGTGGAAGTCCCAATGTGTCTCCTGTTCTGTCTGGGCCCGGGTCCAGGGGCCATTGGGGGCCAACGGGACCCAGGCCAGGCTGCCTGGGCAGCCATTCACACCGTGGCACTAGATAACACGGGCACGTTATGTATTTCATACTTTATTAGCTGAGGAGGGTGCCATTGTGTTAGTCCTTTATGGCTCAGAGAAAACAACACCGAATGCTATAGCTGAGTTATTGGATGACATGTTTCCATACCGGAGCAGGGGTGCTGCCAAACAGATATCTTAGCCAACTGAATTCATTATTATTTTATTGCAGAATACCTTCTTTCGGTCAAGTCACAAACAATACAAATTGCTAAATATTATGTTGTACAGGAGGCCTAACATCTTAAGACTATTTATGTGCTTTAGTCACTCGTGTTTTATTTAAACAATCACGACAAATCTCTGACAAATCTCTTCTAATTTAACAAGATTAGGACGCAATCTTAGCTATAACTAGAAGAGTCATTCGTGGGTCTGACAGGTCCCATCACGTGGCCTAACCTAGAGCTGTATCATAAACAAGCATTTATGGTTAGATATCTGTGATGGTTAGCTTTTATCTGACATATTTCCAAACACACATTCTTAGTTTGGTAAGCAAGAATATGTTTTGAGTCTTTATGTTGTAATTTTAATGAATGAGAAAAAGTGCATTACAATGCCATTGTGAAGTAAAGCATTACTGGTGATAGTATGAAATAAACATTACAGAAAGTTATTATAATGAAGTAGGAGTTAGTTTTGGCTCAAAAGTTCTAGTACAAATGCAACACTAAGTGGTGTACTGTAGGACCGCTATGTGAGTTGAGTTGTGTGTTTGGTTTTCCGTGGTGGGCTTATAGCTACATATTCTGGCTACAACTTCCACTGGTCTGTATGGGAATGACTATCTCCGTGGTTGGGTGACTGGTCGCTATCCCGGGCACCGGAGCCTCCACAGACAGCACTCCATCTCCAGAGAGCAGGGAACTGATGTGTTGCAGGTCCACCCCCAGTGGTAGCCTTGAGAAATCAAATAAAGAAGATTAACAACCATCGACTTGACAGCCAGTTTGATATCATGCATTGTACAGGTTAAGAGGCAGTGCTTTCAAACTGCTGTTTTATATATTTTTTCTGATTTTCAGTTTGTTTCATTATTTAAACTCACTTATATTTCCGGGTGAAATTCCTCGAAACAGATCCATGCTGATCCTGTCTTTCTTCATGTTTTCCTGATAAAAATAAAAATCATCATCATCATAAACAACTCTACATAAGGTCATTGATATTGGATTATATACAATTATTAATATTTTCTATAGGCTTGATACATTGAAATTAAAAGCATGAAATTAGCTCACATTGATGTGAATCTATGTTTGGAATCAGACCAAACTTATCCAAGTACAAAGAAAGTGATTACCAGTACCTGATACCTCTAGGTATCCCATCTTGGTTGTAATGGTGATCTCCTCAGGAGAGAAATGATTGACATCCAGGCTGATCCTCCAGCAGTCCGGCCCTGACCGGATCTCAGACACCCCCCCTGACAGCTGGCCCTGCAGTGGAGGCTGGCCGCTGAACGGGGCCATCATGGGAGACTGTGTGTACCCGGGCCAGGAGAAGGTGGAGAGCCTCCTCTTGGCCCAGTCGATCCATGTCAGGTCTTTGGGTTCCAGCAGCGGCGGCAGGCCAAAGTCCTGATTGAAGATGCGGTGTGGCTGCGTCCAGTTTGGGAAAGGCTCCCAGCCCACATCACGGCGAAATATAGGACGGGATAACGCCTTAACGTTCTGTGGCTCCCCCATGTTCAGGGAACAAGCGTGAGAACAGACGATAGATAGCGCAACACACAACCTGCTAGATGTCCCAGTACCACCCTGATCAACAGAATGTCCTCGCGTAGATTAACGCCCTCACACTATAAAATCAGGCAGCTATATTTCTTTCCCGAACAGTCCTTTGAAACTACCACATAATGAATGGAGAGGTTTCTGGCCAGCTTTGTGCACTGTAGATGATAACCACTCTTTATATAACCAATCTACTCTAACACGTAGAATTGAAGCAGAAAACCTCACCTATGGCATAAGGTATTATGTCATGGGCACACACATTACTCCTCCATTGACCACATAGAATGGGATAATGCTAATTATTTATATTTATTACCCTAGGGTGTGCATGGCAAATTGTTGCTGAATGAGTCAGGAACTGCATTCAGTGCATGTCCTCTGCAGTCCAGTCACATACTGGCGGTCTTTGTTGTTTTGCCATAGCAATCCTGGCCTAGTGTGCTCTGTGAAGGAGCTGCCTCTGCACTGCAGTTTAACGGCACAACCGAGAAAAGAACAGAGACCCTTTCTGTGTACAATACTAATCCTGAGTCCCTGAACACAGTTTACACCCAAAATCAGCTATGCATCTTGCGGAAGAGGCCGGGGTACTCGGGTCAAACAGACAACAGCACCCCTGGGTGACATCGTGGACAAGTGACAAAATCAAGGCGGGATAGCTGACGCGGTTGAAAGGTTGTGTGGAATTTGTTATGGAGAGTTGTAGCTCAGGGCATAAACATCCCAGTGCATCCGAGTCGGTCTGATCTGGTGGAGAGGGATCTCAACAATGCTGTCGTCATTCATCACAGCGATAAGGCAATGAATGTTTAAATGTGTACCAATATGCTGTAAATGATCTAACCCTAGAGCCTGTTTGGATGTAGGTTAATATATGAGACTGCTGACTGTGCTTTACCCTTGTGCGTTTTGAATGTTGTCTTCATGATATGAATTTTATGACTAGGCCGAGGGTTTTTCCCTGTCAT
This sequence comes from Trisopterus esmarkii, assembly GCA_027123545.1. Classification (NCBI taxonomy): domain Eukaryota; kingdom Metazoa; phylum Chordata; class Actinopteri; order Gadiformes; family Gadidae; genus Trisopterus; species Trisopterus esmarkii. The sequence goes on from JAOPJL010000125.1 coordinate 9,663,596, forward strand.
CATGGACTAAACAGTTTTAAAATGTATGGCTGCGTGCGAACAACACTTGATATTCTTTTTATTATATAAGGCTTTATTATATAATCTCATCATTGTATGGCCTCATTTCAAACATTTATATTGGCTGTGATGTGATGTGGTGTGTGTCTAGCTGGACTACTTAAATCACAATGAAAACCTGACGCAATCCATAGTCTGATTGCACTATGTTGCATAGAAATTAAAATTGATGAAAATACAAAGTCATAACATTGGGTAGTGCAATACAAATAATACATATTTTATAAGTGAAGGCCATATGTCAGTCAGAATGTGAGTCGGTCAGTCCTCAGAAAGCTGTATACCTGCTTCACAAAGTCAGTATTAATCGTTATTTTAACAGCTGGGCATGGCGCCTCTTATATATCTGGAAGATCAAGATGGAGTGTGAGATATATCGCTGAGTAAGATAAGCATTGTAAAGCAAAGGTCATCGAGGTGCTTTAAGGTAAGCCCATGCCTTCAGAAAAACACATGGAAATGTGTCATTGAGTTCAGACATGGGAGTTAACGTTAGGGCATTACTTCAACACACACACCACACTTTCTGAGCAGAGTGTAATCAGTTGATTTCACTTGTTTTCACTGATTTTTCATAAAGAAAGTCAGAAGAGAATACAAAACATAAGCATTCAACTTATTTGTATTTCTTTTTATAAGTTAAAAGCATTACATAGGCCATTTGTAGGATATTGTAAATTGTAAATGTTTACAATTAATCTCAAATTGTAGATCAGATCAAGCAAACCAGAGTGATACTTCTCCAGAAACTCTAAAAGCTCCAATAGTTCAAACCAAAAACATGGAAATGTATGCTGATATTAAATAAATAAGCATAAGTAAGCATTAATGATAGTAAATCTAGATGTGTTGTGTAGGAGGATATTCAATTTAGTATTAAAATGCTTTTGGATCCCTTCAGTTCTCAACCAGTTGGTTAAATGTAACATTAGATGGGCGTATAGTTGGTCATCTTCCACGTGTGAGATAAAAACATTTTCCCATCTTGTTTAGAAGGCCTCAACCATGTCCGGATCTGCCTTACTGAATGAGCCAAAAAACAAAAACACATGAGAAACCATATATTTTACCTGTTGTTATTGCGCCTTTTTTATATTTTTTATAATATTATTGGTTAACTGTTTTAATAGATATATATTAATATTTTCTTGAACTTAGAATAATACAGTATATGTTAATCTATCAAAACATCACAGTATTTTATGAGCATAATGTTTACATTACCTTTTCCCTCTGTATTTCAGTATGAGTGTTGTTACTATTAGGATCAGTGCGATTCCTCCTACAACTGATCCAACCACAATTCCAGTGATGTTATCTGAAATATGAAGAAGAATTGAAACCCTTTTCCTGTCTTGTACCATCCATAGCATCTTGTCTACGAGTTTGTTTCTTTCAAAAAGTCATTCAGTCATTACTTCCACTGCTCAGAGTATTGATTTCAGACTCTCTTGTTTGTGCTGTGGTTGTACATAAAACCTGAAGGAAAACCCTGAGAGTTTGGGCAGGCTGGTCGGGTCACGCTTGACCTGTGATTGGGCGGTTTGGCCGCTCTTCGACACAAGTCAGAAAAATGTATTCTGATCTTGGTACTTCAGCGTTTAAAATACACTTACGTGTAGCGGAAACGACTTTCCCATTCAACAGTCCAAAGCCTCACCCCGGCTCCCTGCCTCTCCTCATAGAAAGACTACTTATAGTCTAGAAGACATCAGTACCTGGAACCATGCAAGTAGTGGTGTCCCCCGACCAGAGTCCGTTCTCCTGGCAGGTTCGCTGTGCGGAGCCCCTCATACCGTAGCCCTCGTCACATGACAGGCTCACCGTGGCTCCCACCAGGTAGCGGGTCCCTACCTTCTTCCCATTGGCTGGCGGGGACAGATGCCCACAGGAAACCACTACACAACAACACGAGATGATTGGTTCCACTGGTAAGCCAGCAAACGTGGACTAGAAACATTCAGTCATAATTTGTTTAGAAGCTGTTAGTTAATGATGAACTTAACAATTACAAAACACCAATATATATTTGTAGATGATAGTGCCTATCCAACGTACTGTACCAGCTGGTAGGCTGATCTATCCATCATACATCTGGGTGATCACTGCCACTTGGATTGAGGCTAATGACTAATGGCTAATCAACATAAAACCTGGGGGTAAAATAGGGACCCTTTAACACATTAGCCATTAATCATCTACAAATATGTATAAATGCAGAGTTAATGATTAATTCCTCCTTAACTGAAGGCTTAGAAATGATTTATGACTGAACATTATTAGAAAGTGTCACCAAATCTATTTTGCACGTATGACCTGGCCAAGAGGGCAGCACAGCACTGGGTGGAACAAACAAAAAAACATACACATTTTAACGATGCTCACAAAAATCAAGTGCAAAGACAACAGACATTCATCTTATGTTCCAAACAGTTCACACTGGCTCAAACAGCCTTCAGTCAGTCACAATGCACCATAACACTTTGTAGTCACCTGGCTTCAGGTCCTCCACAAGGGCCAGGTGACTCAGGTAGGACATCTTGGTGGCGTTACCCAGGGCTGGGCTGCGGCCCACCAGGACATCATACCTACAGATCAGAACAGAGCCCTTCACCACTCAATCGTAAAGCTACAGTGTGAATGTTTATGTATCATCATGTTTATATTATGTATATCTGCCTTAGAGGAAAAAGAGTGACACTGAAAGGTGTTAACTTTTACATGCTATTGTCGTGGTTACTATCACTGCCGAAACAATAGCGTTCAGTGACATCATTTGTAACCAATTATGTGAAGGACAGGCCCAGGGATCGGTGGACAGTGATGTCATACCTGCAGTATGCATCGCCATCTCCGGAGCATATCTTGGAGGCCTGTTCCTTCAGGGGATCGTGTTCATTATCGGGGGCAGAAAACGCCGGAATAAAGCTAGGGTCATGTCGGGGAGCGTGGAAGTATGTGTCCAAAAGATAGTCGGAATCGTAGGTCAATAACGAAGACTCGTTGGCAATGGCCCCTGGAAACACATGCAGAGAAAGACCAACGACGCAGGGTGAAATACGACAGCAGCATCATGAGAACATGAGAAGTCATCGGAAATATGCTTCTAGTGTCTCACAGTGGCGTCCAAACTCAAACAGCTCTTGGGGAGTGCTGTCGATGGAGACGGTCTGGCCGTCGGGGGTGGCCAGATCGTCAGAAGGGTCGCCGTTCATTTTTCCCAGCATGCCCAGTGTGGCGCCGTGGAAGTCCTCTGGCAGAAGCACGGTGGTCGTCAAGGTTCCCTGTCTGAGGCGTAGCTCCACCCCGGCTCCGGACGGGAACATCACCGTCACGTTGTTGGCGTTGGGAGAAAATACAAACACTCCTGGAACAGAGATAACGTCAGTGTTTCAGGGATGGTTGGGTGATGTAAGTCAGGCAAGTGGAGCGGCCTATAGTGATGTGACGGTGACCTGTTTACTTGAAACTTGTATTTGGCTTAACTTTGTTAGTTAACTTAAGCTATTTTTCCGTATTCAACCGTATGGTTTGAGTGCACTGTTTTGAGAGTGTGTGTATGTTTGTTGTTCTCTGCTATCCCCCACAAGCGTGATGAGTCACCGATGATCCAAAGGTTAATGGTGCCAATTGAAATTAAGATTATCAAACGTCCTGTTAAAGAGGTGCTTATCTCCACATCATTTGTCACATTTCACGATTGCATTGAACAGTGAATGATTAACGATTGGCTCTGGAATGGGAACTTCACTGCTCTGTTTGAATGTGAACTCAATCAGTTCCTCAGGGTCTGATGCACTCACCACAGTGACAAATATACATTCTTAATCTTAATTGGAGATAAATGTTAAACCAGGCAGTCAGACACTTCAGAAAAAAGGCACATATTGTGGGGGCGCTATTGACTCTCTTGCCTGGGGTGCCATGTGATGTGAGCCAGACCAACAGTGATGTGAGCCAGACTGACATTTCCCCACAATAACCCCTCTCAAGGCAAAATACAAGTGTTGAGTCTACAATGACAAGGGCAGATTCCCTTCTTATAACTATTGAAGCGTGATGTTGCGGCTAGCCAGGACTCAACACCACCTTCCCTCACCACAGCATCAGATAGGGGAAGACGAGCTTGACACAGAGGGAGACAGAGCGGGAGCCCGGTGCCTCTCACCGTTCAGGTCCATCCAGCTCTGTTCGGTGAAGGACAAGGCCCTCTGGTTCTGCAGGACCTCCAGCCGGGCCCCGGCCCCCCCCAGACGCACCTCGATCACATCGGAGGAGCCCTCCCTCATGGCCACGGCTGACAGCTTTGTCGCGTTCACAGTAGTTCCTTACAGCGGCATGAACAAGAGAATATAAGAATACTATCAAGAATATAAGTGGTAATAACTACCATATAAATACACCTTCATAAACAGGATATCAAATCAAATAATAAACCACCACCATGCATGCATGCGTGCATGGTGGTGTGAATGAGGGTTTCAAATCCATGCGTTCGGGTGGATATGCAGAACATCAGCATGAATATGCATTGTTTGTTAAGGAGGTCTTATGCTATGATACGTTTTGTATTCTTGTTTCGATTATAGCTCCCATCCAGCCGGGAATGGGTACTTCCTGGCTACTGGTTCCTGGCTAATGGTTCATGGTTCCAGGCTACTGGTTCATGGTTCCTGGCTACTGGGTCCTGGCTACTGGTTCGTGGTTCCTGGCTCCTGGTTCTGACTACTGGTAAATGGTTCATGGCTACTGGTTCACAGTTCCTGGTTACTGGTTCATAGTACTGGTTACTGGTTCATAGTTTCTGGCTACTGGTTCACAGTTCCTGGTTACTGGTTCATAGTTCCTGGCTACTGGTTCCTGGCTACTGGTTCACAGTTCCTGGTTACCGGCTCAGTGTGTTGTGCAGCCTTACCGTCCGGAAGTGAGACGGGCGCGGTCCTACCCTGGATCACCAGCCTCCTGGCCTCCGAGACCACCAGGGAATACTCCCCCTTGCCGTTGAAGGAGTAGGTCACCCCGTCAAAGGTTACGAAGTGGGGGTCTCCGAACACGACGCCTGGGCACGTCCATGGGACACAGCAACAGGATTAATATCCATGGCCATAATATGTAAGGAATACCCCTGGAGGGAATCAAAGGATCACCACCCGTGTTTAGGCTACATTCCAATAACAGGAGAGCGCAGACGTATGTCACAGTTACCCACTGTGATTAGTAATGAGTTACTTTTATCTACTTATTATTGGACATATTGTTTTTGGCGTGTCTAGAATGTAAGAATACAAAATAATATAAGAATACAATAAAGAATGGAAATGGTAATAACTACAATATAAACACACCTTCATAAACAATATATCAAATCAAATGATAAACCTAGGGTAAAATTAGAGTATGTCATTGAATGCATTTCAACGGTGATCAGAAGACAATGCCTGAAGGTGCCAATGTGCATGGTGGTGTGAATGAGGGTTTCAAATCCATGAGTGCATGAATATGCAGAACATGAACTTGAATATGCATTGTTTATTCATTGTTTATTTAGGTTTGTCAAGGACACATCTGGTCGATAGTGCCATTGGAAGCAAACTGATTTGGAACCGCTGAAAGCCCCGTCCCGATACTCCAAAACAACGCGCGCCCTCGGGACGTTATGACAAGGGTGACCCCCAGACCAGGGTCATGTATACGGGGTCATTCAGAGCGGGGCCGTCACCTGATCGGGGCGACCGGTAGGTCCTGCAGTCGCTGGAGGGCCGGTGTTTGAAGTAGTAATGGCAGTGGTCCGACCACAGGCAGCAGTAGTAGAAGGTCAGGACGTCGTAGACCCAGTGGGACACGCCCGGGACCCGGGGGGGGCTCCGGTAGGGGGGCGAGCCCCAGTCGTGTGCCCTGTCCGGTGTGCTCCCCCCGATGGAGTCGGCCGTCAGGACCTGGGCCCCCGATTGGTCGTAGCAGCACTGCTGGCCCGCTCCATTCTTTGGACTAAAAACACATAGAATTAGACTACTTAGTAGTAGTATCGTAATATAAGTAGTAGTATAATAATTATTATTATTTATTTTAGAGCACCCAAGGTCACCTTACAGGGCAGAGTTTAAATTTAAAAAAAAACACTAATATAAGCTATATACTAGTGTTAACTAGATTTTTTTACCCGAAAAAAATAAATTTGTGAAAGTGATCTTAAAACCTGCAAGCAAATGAGCACAGTATATGAGTATGTTAACTTGTGTGATTACACTAAGCAAGTAAATATAAGTATGTTTACTTGTGTGGACACACTAAGCAGGTGATTATGAGTATGTTAACTTGTAAGATCACACTAAGCAGGTAAATATGAGTATGATAACTTGTGAGATCACACTAAGCAGGTAAATATGAGGTTTTGTGTTTAGTTATACTATAGAACCCACCTTGCATTTATAGCCCTGACACAGTGGACACTTCCTGGATGGTAAGTGCACACACTTCCTTTTTCCATATCACAGCCATAGTCGGTCTGAAAAAATGACACATTATAAAGTAAAGTGTTCATTTATAATTCATTGTAACACCAGATTAGATGGAGGTATGGTGTATACAATAAAAATAATGCAGTTACGTTTCAATAAAAGAATAGCACGTGCAGCAACATCGTTTTACACAGGGTAAAGTATGCAATAGCAATGTATACAACAGGGTGATTAAACTATTAAATTAAACTGATTGTAAAAGGTATTTTTAAAGCCTTGCCAGGAACTGGAAACTCCTATCACAAATGTAAAGGAATTAAAGAGATGGTTAACAGCCTTCTGCAACATAACATTACATAGTCCATGCATAAAGCGCTGTGCAAGGGATGCACCAGACATTAAATAGAGCAAAGGAAGGAACTAATATGGATTTTTTTCAATCTTCATGCCTGGAGCTTTTGAAGGCCCTTGTGCACCACTGGGATTAATAAAGCACATCTCTTCCCCTCCTTCTCAGTCTACGGTTCTCGCTCTTCCCCCATTCTTACATGAAAGCGGCCCGTGTCGGCCCTGGCTTGCGCCAGGGTGCAGGGGCAGTCGATGGTCTCCTCCAGGAAGTTGGGCAGCCGGCCCTCCAGCGTGTCCCACGCCAGACACTTTTCCAGGGCCCACGCGGCTGAGTTCTGCCTGAACTCCTGGCCCAGGTGCCAGGCCAGAGCGTGGTCCTCGGTCCACACGGCGTGCACGTTCCTGGGTCACGGAACCATCCAGACACTCTTCAGCAACCGCTGACCTTTGGGTGGCTGCACACTAAGTAATACTAATATTATGTAACATGTTTCTGAGGCTGGTGGTGGGGTTTCGGACACTTGGGTATATGCACTAACGGCTGACCTGACTAAATACCTCTGTGCTAGTGGCGATATCCATTCCCCCCCACACTGTTGACATGGAACACTGTATTCCTAACACATGCTGTTTAAAAAATCTGATATGCTTGCTGACATGTGTCCCGGTTACTACCAGGCAAGCAAGTGAAAACAACATAAAACTATAATAGCTGTGGCCAGCTTAGACGGGAACACCGCTCCGAAAGCGTGTGTGCGTTTGGGTGTTTAGTCACACTCACCACATGCCGTCAGGGTACGTGCTGGGACTGATGCGTATGCTGCCCAGCTCCCAGGCGGAGAAACCCTGTCGTGCCGGTTTAGGCACAAAGCTAAACACGCCGTTGTTGGGCTGACCCCTGGCCAGGGAGTACAGGTACTCCCACTTCCCCCGCCAGGCCTCAGAGTACGGCTCACCTGCCACAACCGAGACACAAACACAGGGTCATCTATTACGTCTAGAAAAGTAATGTATAGATAGTGGTGTGCTGCCGACCCGCCCACCTGTCTCGCTGTAGCCCCATAGCTCAATGTTGACCATTTCTGCCTTGACCAGAGACGAGTTCCATTCCATCTTCAGGGGGCCTCCTACATTTGGGGTCCCGTAGTATTGCCACTGGGTTGCGTTCTCCAACACGGCTTTAAATCCAGCATCTAACTTGCCGGTATGTACTGTAGGAACCAATAAATGAATTTATACCTATACCCACCACATACCTACTTTGTTTCACACATCATCATTTGTTTACAAATGTCCATTAATCGCTACAATACTATCCCAAGACTATAATGTGATATGCAGGGTTACTTAGAGTAAGAATAAGCATGTATGATGTGGTGTGTGTTTTTGGGATGTCAACACATTTGTTTGTGTGTGTCTGTATGTGTGCGCGTGTTTGTGTTTGTGTGTGCCTGTGCGGCGTGTGCCTGTGTGTATGTGTGTGTGTTTGTGTGTGTGTGTGTGTGTGTGTGTGTGTGTGTGTGTGTGTGTGTGTGTGTGTGTGT
>JAOPJL010000125.1:9831177-9845887 GCA_027123545.1 Trisopterus esmarkii
AAACGACGCGAAAGTAAGAAACGTCCCACTTGGTTCAGCCAGATTGGAACATTGGATGATTCATCCAAAGTCTGAGTAGCAAGAACAGTAACCCATCGACAGGTTTTTGTTTCATGTGGTTACCACGCCGATGAGGTCTCCCCGTCCGTACTCTCCGGTCAGCTCCTTCTTGCCGTCGTCCTTCTGGATGACGGAGCGCAGGCGTCCACTCAGCACGATGTAGGAGCTGTCCGACCTCTCGCCCTGCCTGAGAGATGCACGCGCACGCAGACGCAGACACAAAACCAAAATCTAAATCTAAATTCAAAAATCTGTCGTTTTCCTTCTGATCATTTGGAATTACCGAACATAAGACAATGAACAAAAAGTATAAAAAAAGGAGTTCAACTAATTAAAATAAGGACTATAAAAAACAGAATAAAATTAACTTTTTTTTGGCAGAAGAAATAAGAATACACCTTGAGGACACGATACCGTCGATGCTCTGGATAAACCCGACCCAACAAACTCAACACGTGGATCATCCATCTCAACACTATCCCCAGAAAGCGGCGAGCGCAGGGCGGGCGGGGCCTACCTGTAGACCGCCCTGCCGGCCTCCACCGCCACCCAGTCCAGGGCGAAGTCTATCTGCCGCACGAACGGGGACATCCTGCGGACCACCGTGTGGGCGATGTTCAGCAGCACCTTGGGCTCCACCCGCATGATCCTGCAGGGATACAGACGCGCACGCACACGCACACGCACAAACATACAAACATACAATTACATATTGAACTCCACATTTAGATGACAAACAATTACTGAAATATACCAATGATATGAATATATGCAGAAGTTAAATGGTATTGTCATCATGATTTCGGTCAATAAAGACCAAATGAATCCGATGGTAAATACTACACAAAAGTCCCACGGCTGACTGTGTGTTGTGATCCGGTGTTTCCCCACCGGTCATTGTGTGTGAGTCGCTGTGTGTGTGTGTGTGTGTGTGTGTCTTTACTCATAGAAGTGGCTCTTTGAGATGGCGAGGAAGCGACAGTCCCGCTGGGCGCGAACGGTGAAGATGAGGGGCTCCCCGGTCAGCACGGCCAGCTGGCCCACCAGCTCCCCGGGGAAGGTGACGAACAGACACGACTCCTCCTCGCGGTCCACCAGCCTCTGGAACACGTGCAGGGCGCCCGAGATCACAAACTGGATGCTCACCTCCTGGGGGAGCAGAGAGAGAGAGAGAGAGAGAGAGAGAGAGAGAGAGACAGAGACAGAGAGAGAAACAGAGACAGAGAAACAGAGAGACACAGATAGACAGAGAGACAGAAAGAGAGAGATAAAGATTGAGAGAGAGAAAGATTGAGTGAGAGATAAAGATTGAGAGAGAGATAAAGATAGAGAGAGAGTTAGACATGCAGACAGACAGAGAGAGAGACAGAGAGACACAGATGGAGATAGAGACAGAGAGAGATATAGAGGGAGAGAGATAAAGATAGAGAGAATGAGAGACAGACAGACAGAACGACAGACAGACAGACAAAGGGTAAGAGAGGGTGAATGAAAGGGATGATACGAGAGAATGAGGGAAGGGGAAAAGGGAGAGAGGTGGGGAGACAGGGAAAAAGGATTGAGAGAGTAATAAGGGGAGGGCGATAGGGAAAGCAAGACAGAGAGAGAAGGGGAGTGAGGACATGAGAAAGCAATCATTGAGTGATAAAAAAGAAAAAGACCCACAGTCCATCACTTGATCATGTGACATGTGAGGAAAGGAGGAAGGAGTTTATCAGATGGAAGAGATTTGATAGAAGTGTGGCCTGAAATATGCAGCCATTATCTAAACTCCCTAGACTCCGAAGCTGTCAGCCCTGAATACAGATAGGGAAATGCACACTCTATTGACTCGCTGGTCAGGACTGGAGCTGTGGAAATGAGGTCATCACCCGCTGTGTTTTAACCTGGAAGGATTCATTTTAGTTGCAGAACAGGGGCATCACTGGGGAGATAGTCATTTATGTGAGCTGAGCCATACACCTGGCTGTGAGCCAGCCTCATAACCAGCTTAGAGAGAGAAACAAAAAAATGAAATAAAACCCCCCACGACGCCAACTAAATAAGTCCTTCATAAAAATATTAAGAAAGGGGTGTCTCCGAGGACAAAAAGGATTCTCTGAGAGCATTGTGGTGCTCAAGTGAAAACACACTTTAGTCTCAAAACCGATTGGCAATTTTCTGTTGAGGAGATTCCCATTAGGACTTTTTGGGGGCACTCAAGACGGACGGTTTGGAAGGACTTGAGATCCACTCAGACAGAGGCCATTTTGTACCAAGGTGCCGTTCTCCATAAAGCAGACATAGAAAGCTCTGAAAATATGATCAAATTAGTAGAGTGCATGTGGGCATTGAGTGGCCCTGATTTAAAAGTCAATAGCACACTCAAATATTTGCAGAAAGGGTACAAATAATAAATACAAATCTAAAGACAATGGCCGTTGATGGTGCATACTCACTCCGGTCCATATGAGAGCAATCCACAGAATAGCTTTCCTCTCAGCACATGAGACGGACGCAATTATAAATGATATATCTATGTGAAATATATCTGTCTGTTGTGACACACACAAACCAACTGCGGTGCTTTTGCCTCTATCCAATCCTCACTTAGTCTCACATAGCAGGTAAAGGAAGGTGCAACCTTGGCAGCCCTTTATAGTCACTCTTTCTCACACACACACACACACACACACACACACACACACACACACACACNNNCACACACACACACACACACACACACACACACACACACACACACACACACACACACACACACACACACACTCCATTCTTTACGTTTACTGCCTCAATTCCCATACATCTCCCCACCCTTGCCTCTCTCTCTCCCTCCATCCCTCCCCTCCGCCCTATCCTCCCCTCCACCCAATCCTCCCCTCCACCCTATCCTCCCCTCCCTCTCTGCAGTAGGTGGACTGACAAACGGGGCCTTGAGATGACATAAATGCAGTATTTGTTCTCTGTACTGTACTTTATACGCTGTATTTATACCATAGTGACACCAGCGGAGCCCCTTATTTTCTACTCTCCTGCAGTGAACAAACAGTGGACGATTAATAAATGGTTGGGGTCTAAACATAACCGTTTAAACATCTGCTGCCAACCCAGCAAAGCCTGGAGGGAAGGAATAAACATGAGGACAAAAGTTAACTCCCCTTCTTAAAAGTGCACACACATTCACTTCTAAATAACTGACTCGTTCGACTGAGACCAGACTGAGGAGATAACCACATTCTCATCATGTACACCGTTCCATTCGGAGTGACCTGTGGTGCGTCAGAGGAGACACACAGTATTATCGCCGTAATTGGAAGACAAAAAAAGCAATGATTAACTCAAAAAAAAAGAAGCTAAAAAGTAATTTGCTTATTGTGATTTCGATTTGTCTTTGTCTTTTGGCCTCACCAATGCAAAATGCACATGACGTCCTTTGCAGAGGTAAAAAGGATTAGTGTAATCCCCAGCAACGTTTGATGGACTAACTAACTACTTGGTTTTTCAGGGTAAAACTTTTTTGGGGGTCGCAATCTTTTGTATCTTGTAGTTTAATTTGATTCAAATAAATAGGGTACAGCCATAGACTTGCCTCTAGTAGTGACTAGCAAACGGAGGACGTGGCTGTGCATCATGCAGAATCACACCCTCCCCGAAGTGACGTGATGGCAACGGGGAGGGTTGTTCTAATCGGATCTGCAACTCACACGAGAGTGGAGTTGCTATGCGACATGGGGGTCGGGATGGAGGTTTATATTAGGTTGTTTGCAGTCATGTGACACTCATGCCGCGCAAACTTCAGATGGGAGGGCAGGAGGTGAAACAGCGAGCGTGAAGCGGCGGTACTCGGTTTATATTAACAGCGTGGAAGAAGTTCTAGTTCCAGAAGGAAATAGAAAAATATATATTGGAATTGATTTGTATTTTTTTTTTTTTTTATAAAAAGCTATGAGGCGGGACATCGAATGCAAAGGACCAATGAGAGGGGCTGCTCTGACCTGGTCGCCCTGATGGGCCACCACAGAGCCGGCCTCCACGTGGTGGAGGGTCACTCGGTTCTCCAGCAGACCCGGGTCCTACAGCAGGGGAAACAATCAAAATAAAAATAAAAAAGACTGAAAATCCAAGACAGAACTTTTTTTTTTTTGTTGTGGTTATTGACGTGTGAAGCGTGAAATAATAAGTAAATGAGGGAGAAGTCAAAGAGAATCGATATAAAACATGATTGATGCTTAATGTCCCCCCCCGCCGCATTCATCTCTCAACTCGAAAGAATAGTAATCAGTTTCACGGCTCGCCGAACAATGGTCACTTTCACATTACACTGGATTTTATTTGTGCGGTTTTACGACCTCGGTCCTCGTACCTGCAGCTGGAAGATGCCCAGGAGGTCCCTCTTGGCCGCCTCGAAGACCTCCCTGCTGCTGTAGACGTCGTCGGAGCGCCCCCTGCTGCCCGAGTAGAGGAACACGTCCGCCGGGGGTCCGTCCGCGGGCCCGCCCTTCTTGGGGGTGCTGCGGGGCTGAGGGTGTGCAGGGGACACGCGTTCAGTTGGAGACGGGCGCTGAAATCACCGCTTGAGAAAATGGCTTAAGGATTTATGGACAGTATGAACGGTTTGTGCGTTTCCTTTACATTCAGCAACCACTCAAGGATTTAATCATATCAAACTAAAATAATGATGTTATATGCATGTGTGTTTCTAATGTGATAATCAGATGGGACACTAAGCTTCAAAAGTATTAGTTGAATAATGGTCTTATCGTAACGTGTGTGGAGGGAAGAGGATCGTCAGAACGCGTGAAGGAGGCGGTGATGGGGACTCGGGAGGAGGAGGCTCCTACTTTATATGAAGTGGATGATGGTTCATCGGTGGCGCCTTTGGACCCAGAGTCAGAGTCCACCCCCAGGTCATGCCCCGAGGACGCTGTTGACAGAGTGGAGCGTTAGAGCACACACCTTTGACCTTTGACCTGGCGCACGAGTACGATCGTGAACTTATCTGCATTTCAATTTGGACGTTTCAATTGTCATCATCAGCATCATCAGCATCAGCATCATCATTCTCAGTGTCCTCATCAGTATTGCTTCAACTGACAGTACGATTTCAACGTTTTAACCAAGCGAATCAAAGAAAATAAATGATGAAAATAGACTCTGGATTACTATGAGGGCTTGTAAATCAGAATGCATGAAGGGATTCTTTGCTGCAAATATACCATAACCCAGACTAATAAACACTTTTATCAATAGTTTAACAGTTAGCTGTAGCAGTCTGAAGCACAATGTCTCGCCATAATGACAACCCTGATTTCCCTATTAATTCCTAAAGAATGACCAAAACACCGTTACTACCGACACAATAACAAACATATTCCAAGGCTCCCATGCAACCAAATTGGAAGCAGTCATTCAATGGAAGCATAATGAACACGCTGGTGCCAACGTGAACCGTTTAATCGCACAAATGCTCAAGTCCAGGTCAGTTATGTGATGGTGTTGAACCACCGTATGGGATCCCAGCCCCAGTACCTCTGTACCAGTAGTTGAAGAGCCCCTTGCTCATGGGTTTTTGAATAGCCAACGCACCCCAGGCCTTCCTTACTTGTGCTGTCAAACGGGAAGGTGATGGAACGTCTCTTCCTGTGTGGATTATTATCCTGTTGTCCGCCGTCTATCAAACCGAACAGGAACAAAAAGGGCAGAAGAATAAGGTCATCTTGTCATTCTTCTTGATCAATAAGATTGCATTCAAAGACAAAATGAATTAATGAATATTCATATGTAGGCTTGCGTGTTGACCTATCTAGGCCAGGTCAGTGATTCCCAATCATTGGAACCAGTACCCCAGGGCAGTGTTTTTCAACCTTTGGTACGTGTGCAGGTGGCAGCTGGTCTTTCCACTGATTCCCACCTGCTATGGTCCTTTTGCAGTAATAAATGTGTGTTAAAGGGGCGCTGGCACTGTTTGCTCAGTCACTGGATGTGTATTTATCTCTTTTTAACTATTTGCAAATGAGGTGGTCCATCCTTGATGACAATCTAGTGGCACACCTCAAGATAAAAGGTTAGGAAACACTTCCATAGGGTCCATGAGCAGGTTGCAGGCGGTATGATTGGTTGAAACAACACAGATTTTCAATTAATCCAAGAGTAAGGACCCACTAACCTAGGGAAAGCTGGTCGGTCTTGGGAAATGCATTAATCATGATTATTTGCCCCAAAATTGGGAGCAGGATTATACAGACGATTATTCATTGATATTATGGCTAAATAAGAATTTGAATGGAGTTTTTTGGCACCGAATGCTTCAACAGTTCTGAAACAAGTTTGGTTTGCTCCAAAAAGGGAAAAACACATTACTAAACATAGTTCTACTTTAAATTGTGGGAAGCTCAGACCGTAACCAGAATCAGATTCCACTGAATCGACCAGCTCTGGACCCAGGTGCTGAGTGATCCAGACATGTGCTGAAAATGAAAAGAGGATCCACGGACCTGCTTCAGGGAGGGCCTCTGCGGAGCCAGGGGTGTGGGTGTCAGGGCGGCGGGGGACCTTGCTGGGGCTGGCCTCGCCCCCCGTCAGCCTGCTCAGGTTGGAGAGGAGCACGGCCTGCCGCTCCTGGTGGGGGACAGGGTACATGAACCAATGGGAGGGGCACCCAGGTTGGTGAGGTGGTGTCTTTTAGAGTCTTTCGTCTCTTGTTAGGATGGTTATCATGAGGGGAGGGTGAGTGACATTTTATCAGTATGCCTCATTTACGGGGTCAACCGGTTTACACTGGATGCACTGTCAGGGTTATGGAGATTTAAACTGGAATCTGATCAAACCAGCCAGACACGAATGAACCTTTAAGAGATGCCCAAAACGATATAGATATCATTTGTACAAACAAAAAAGCTTAGGGGCAAGTTGAAAGAAAATAAACAACTGCATTCCCTTACAATAAAAACAGCTAAAGGTATGATAGCTCTGGCTCCGAGGCAGAAACGCTCCGTCGATACCAGTTATAGAACCAGTATCACACCCCAGGACCTTTTCCTCTTTCCGCTGAACAGGAGGGTCTATTTCTATTTATTTTGCTTTGGGTTTCACGCTGCGGCCCGGAGCAGCTGATTGTGTTTGAAAAATACGAGGAAAAGACTGGATCAACAAAGTCCTGACTGAGATCTCCCATGGGTGGGCCTCCACCCTTCTCCTCCGGTACTTCAAGGTAACATTCTAGGAATGTCTCAAGAAGAGAAAATGTCTTCAGCCCCCTTCAGCTAATCCTCATGCAACACACTGAAGCCAGAGGTGTGTGTGTGTGTGTGTGTCTTACCGGATTGAAGAGCTCAGTGGTGAGGCCCAGGTAGTTATGCAATGCCAGGAAGGTCACCCTCTGAAGGCGAACCATAATGATCTACAAGTCCGATAGGGCAAGCCAATTAAAAAATTAAAACATTTTAGTACACTAATCCAAACCCTTAAAAAAGTAGTAAAAGTCTAGTAATATAAAAAAACAACATAATGTAACATAACAATAAACATGTACTATGTCACTTTATGACTCCATCCAGAACAGGTCAAATGTTTTTATCATTATTGGTGTTCTTGTTCTTTGAACAACACACACATGTCATGTAAAGGGTTTCTTGACGTTTAGTGCAGCTTTAATACACATGTCATGTAACAGGCTAATGATGTGTAGTGCAGCTTTAAGCACTTGTTTACACGTATCTTGTATCGGGTTATGGATGTGCCGCTTTCAACCTGTCCAGATAGACTGCATTACTGACATTATAGTGCAGCTTTAAACCAGCTTTAAACCCGTCCAGGCGGGCAGTATCACTGAAGTATAGTGCAGCTTTAAACCCGTCCAGGCGGGCAGTATCACTGAAGTATAGTGCAGCTTTGAACGTGTGCAGGTGGATGGAGGGGTTACCTGAATGACGCGGACAAGCGTCTCGGGGTACTTGTCGAATACGGACTGGAAGGCCGACGCGGGCAGACGCAGCACGGTGGAGCGGGACGCCGCTCGCACTAACACTGTCTTGAAGGGAGCGGGGTAACCCTGGAAGAAAGAGGAAGGTGCCCACTTGTGATTGTTGATTTACATCTCAGCTCGATTCCAACCGGACTTCACTGGCGCAGACGATCTTTCAGCGTCACGGGTGATGTGTCGTCTGCGACGCGCTACCGCCAAATTAAATAAGTGTCAGAAAAAGAACTCATGTTCCCCTTGTTCCTTGTTTTTGCAGTTCTCACAGTCGAAGCATCCGCCTCCCCCAGCCAAACCAAATAGTCACACCAGCCTTATAGAAAGAGAGGGGGGTCGGAGACAATGGGGAAATGAAGGAGCTCAAGTCTCACAGGACAGGACAGGGTCAAAGTGGAAGAGACAGGGCAGTGTCTGTGGCGTGGGGTCACTGAGCGAGAGAGAGACTCACCGTGATGATGTCCAGGATGCTCAGCAGACTGTGCACACTGTCACCGGGAAGAACCTCCTTCACCACAGGCTCCGTGCCGTCCTGGGCAAGACCAAACATAAAACACAATACCTATTATGATCCTTGGCTGGCTCCAGGGAACAGGCAGGTGGTGGTGAACGGTAAATGTGTGTTTAATTGACATCACATGGTGGCTTTAAGGCTTTATGTCAGACATTGAATGTCTGTGGATTAGTGGTTTGTGGTCTGTAGTGTATAGATCAAGCCCTTGTGCCTAATGAGGGACGACGTGGTTAGGCGTTTTGTTCCAATGTCCCCCATGAACAAAGGATTTTTGTGAACAGTCTAAAAAAATCTTAAAAATCTCCTGTCCATCTGTGAATTTGATCGGTCGAAAAAGTTCTTTCATAAATGTATTAATAAATTATACTTGCATGCATAAAGATACGTAAATAATGTTTGAAAAAAAAGAATGAAAATAAATTAAGATTTATTGCGTCTCCATACATTCTCGTGAATGAGGAGCTCCAGTCGGCCATCTTGGACAACATAGATGCTGTCGTCGTCGTCGCCCGGTCGGCAAAGCTCCTCCCCCTCCTGCAGCTCAATCAACACCATGTGACGACAGAGCTCCAGGAAAAGAGGCTTCTCAAAGTGACCCAGCACTCTTTAAACACCATGGGGGGGGGAAACAAAATGCATTGCATTGTTATTCATACAACCATACACACAATGGTGGTTCAACTTGTGCTTTTATGTGATACTAGGCGAACTAAAACAGGATCAACATCACAAATTGACTAAACAACACACACATAGAGGTTCATGTTTCATGGATGAGTGACATGGGAAAGATCAGTATAGGCTATTTTATATCAAGCCACTTAGAAAGGTGCTGTAGGTACTATTTGGGAGTTGAAGAGAGAGAGACAGCAGAGAGAGCGCAAAACACAACCAGTCCCCTCCTTTGAGGATCAATGTCCACACACACACACACACACACACACACACACACACACACGACAATGGACGAGGCCACCGTGTGGCTACGTTGAAACATACTTGCGAGCTATGCTCAGCACTTTGGTCCTTTTGCGTATGCGCTGAGGTTGCTTGGACGTGGAGGTCGGGGCACCGGGGGTCGTGGCAGACAGCGTCTGAACCTGCATCACAAAAGGAGACTTGCATTCAGTGGGAAGTAGGAGAAGCCGAGAAAGGCCCTCCGCACATAAGCTTACATGAGACGTAGTAGAGGGAAGCATAGATCAAGAGCTGCAGACAAACTTTATTGCAGACATTTCGGTGGCAGACCTGCAACAGGAGCACCAAAACGTTGCAAAGAAATATATAAGAAATATATTATACAAGTTAGACGGGTAGTGCAGGTTACTTGCATTCATTATCGGGACAAATGTGAACAACATGCAAATCAGCCAAATAATTTATTCAGATTTTGCTCAGAACACGCCTTGAGCAAAGCATTTAGACCGTTCTTTCATCAACAAAGCATTGACAAGCAAACTAAATAATACTACAATACTGGGTGACAAATAAAAAGCATAAAAATGTGCACATCCATGAGTTTTAGCGTGCATCTTCTGTGGCCTGCTCGGAGGACAAGAGAGGAAGAGTGTGTGAAGCAGGTCGACCTTTCGCATGATCTTCCGTCCGTAGAAGAGCACTTTGTCCCTCTTCCTGAAGCGGTAATGGGGCACACCAGGCTGCCGCTCACCTACATCAGGAAAACAACAAGAAAGAGCCTTTGCTGCTATTCTTTTACAATTGTAGGCACATTTCCGCTGCATAGCTCCATGGAGGCATGCGCCGGTACGTCACCTGCTTAGCCCACAGGGGCCACCGTCGTAGGCAACAGACAGCCCTGCGAATTACGACTTAACCACCACCGTCACCGGCTCATTTAGGCAGACAGAGAAAAACAAAGAACAAAAAGGACAGCTATATAGAGCGAGGGAGACTCACGGGCCAGCTTGTGTCTCCTGTAGAGGAAGAGGATCACCAGGCCAATCAGAGAGACTGCCACCGCCGCTCCAATCAGCACGCCGGTGAGCTGCGAGTACAAGACCAGATTCAGTGAGAGGCCGGTCACAGGAAGACGACCATATAGGGGGGCAGGAGTTTACAGGGACAAGCTTGTCTTGAAAAGTCCTCATGGCCATAAACTCAATTGTGATAATGACATAATTATCACAAATTGTATTAAGAGAATGGGTGTTTTAAATGGCTTGCTGGGGAGGTTTTCCTTTCTCAATGTGTACACACTATTCCTCTGCTTTCTATGACTTGTGTATTCGGAAAAATACAACATTGATATAGAACCCGTGGTTCTTTGTTGGGATGCACCAACTATCACACACTTGGATGTTAACACCAAAACAACAAACTAGCTACTCTGCTATTGTTGTGTTGTTCTGTTTCCTATGGCTGCTGTGCAATCCGGATGAAATACATTCTGCCAAATGACTCAATGTACATCAAAACATTACACACCATAGTTGTCTGCATCCTCTCCTCCACAAACATCTGCACCCTGGCTTTAAGTTCACTTCTGCTGTTCGCCCAAACCTGTGAAGATACAGCAATGTAGCGAACAAAGCAAACAAATTCAAATGCATTTGATTGCAGCTCACACTGTTGAGAGAAGGCTAGTCATGATCCTAATGCAGTCCTCTGGTTGTCTAGAGTTAACGTTACTTACCGAACTCGTCCACCCGCAGAGCTCCCCTTGCTCGCCGTCCTGGCAGTCCATCCTATCAGACAAGAGGTGTAAACCTGGTTTGGCTGTGATCGTCGTCACTCACTGGGATACACAACGTTTACACGTCCTTAGAGATCTCTAAACGTGCCGTGAGTGATACATTAACAGTGGAGCAATAGACTCCAGCTTGACCGAGATGCTGGAGCCCTGTCCGGACCCGTATCTTGTTGTTCTAGACCGACTAGCCGCCGGATAGGTCGCAACAGCAACGTAATGACGAGAAGCACATAGTTTGTAGCTCGCCTTCTCGTTAGTTTTGTTGGCAGAAGGAGTTCCTATACCAGCTGACTGACTGGGCACAGTACTAGCTATGCTAACATATATCAGAGCTCAGCCAAATTGCCATTTGCATCTTGGTTATAACACAAATACAACGATAGCATGCTAGGCTACAATTGCAACCTTCAAGGAAACCTTTGCGAAGGCTCTGTTGTTACCTTTAGTCCGCGTGACCTCCGATAGACAGCCCGGGAAATACTTTCAATACACCATGAGTCAATACAAAGTTAGCAAGCTAGCAAACAAAGTTGTTCAATGTAGATGCTGTCACTTTCTTTGCTCCGCCCACTTCCTCGTGTTAACCAATAGATGCACTGCGTACTCCTGCACTCTTGTCGGAGGGGGCATGATCATGAAGATCATAGCGTTATACCGGTTTATCAAACGTAATTTCCGGTCTCGTAATTCCTGTGCGATGTGTATGCCGGTTAATAGTCCTCAGAAGGAGAAAAATAACAACCTGACATTAATAATAACAACAAAGTCAGGGAAAATATATTTTTTTACCAAGAATTAAACAAAACAACCAAAACATCCAACGAAAACGGCATGTTTCCATCAGAAATCCCTCCCTCTCTCGTCCACGAAACCATGTAACGGAAGATCCCGCCCCCCTCTCGCCGGAACGAGATGAACGCGTATATTTGTCGGTCGGTCTTTTGCAATTTCAGATTCTGTTCACATTTTCTACTCGTATGTTTCTTATCTATGTAGAATCTATAGTTCTATCTATGTATAACTTCCTCCCTGCAGAAGGGTTAGCCTTAGGGTCTTGCCTCCCTGTCCTATGCCACTACCTCACTAACCTTTTAAATTCCTCACTGTCCCATTGAACTGACCCCTCCACCTTCAAAACTGCTGCTGTCACACCAATCCTCAAAAAACATGGTCTTGATCCTTCCTGCCTTAATCACTATCGGCCAATCACCAAACGCCCCTTCCTTTCAAAAACCCTGGAACTCCTTGTTGCCACACAACTCCTAATCTACCTGCATCACAATAACCTATTGGAACCCCTCGGGTCTACACCCCTCAAAGAACTCAATGACATCCTCCGCCACCTGAGTGCAGCCTTCAATATCATGAGCCACAACATCTTGCTCACTAGCTTAGAAGACCTCGGTACTGAAGGCCCTGCACCCAGCGGGCTTCGGTCCTACCTTTCCAACAGATCAAACTTCATCTCTTTTCATAACAACTCCACTGTCTCATCCACAGACACACAAGGCGTTCCCCAGGGCTCTGTACTTGGCCCATTCCTCATTATATACAGCTTCCTCTCAGACAGATTCTACTGCTATGCTGATGACATCTAGATATGCCTCAGCACCAAATCGCCCCACAAGCCACCCCTCTCTCTAACGACTTCTGCCTGTTTGCTTTAAAAAACGGGATGCAATTTTTTTCTCAAACTCAACAGTGATAGAACTGAACTCCTCATTGGCTCCAAGTCCAACCTCAGCAGAATCATCAACCCTACTCTCACCATTGATGGCCCCAATATCTCACCTTCATCCCAGACACACAACCTTGGGGTGATCCTTGATCCAGCCCTCTCCCTCGAAACCTCATATCCACAAAGTCGTCAAAACCTCTTTCTACCACCTTTACAAAACTGCAAAGATCAGGCCCTCCCTCACATGCTCTGCTGCTGAGTCCCTGATCCACATCATCACCTCATACTGTCTTAACTACTTCAACTCACTCCTCTATGGCGTCAGGGCCAGTTCAAACAATCCACTCCAACTGGTCCAGAATGCATACAACATCTAACTCACACCAAATCCTGGCACCACATCGTCCCTGCCCTAAAGGACCCTCACTGGCTTCTTGATGCCCACCGAATCAACTTCAAGATGCTGGTCTTCACCTACAAAGGACTTCGCCATCTGGCTCCCCCATATCTCACAAACCTCCTCCCCGCAGCCAACCCTCTCAGTCCCTCAGATCCACCTCAGCCAGCCATCTCTCCACCGCCAAGTTTTCGAAAACTGCAGTATTTTGGACAAAGCCATCTCCAGGGGAGCTCCCAGGCTCTGGAACTCCGTCCCCCTATACATCAGAGACTCAGAGTCCCTCCTGGTTTTTTCAAATCCTACCCTAAGACCCATCTATTCTCCACTGCCTTCTCTTAGCCTCCCCTCCCCCATCCACCCCTGTGTGTTTGTGCTGTCTGCCTGTTGTCTGTTTAACAACCACCGCCCTTATTGTAAAGCACTCTATAACAACCGTTTATTGTTATGTTCAATTCAATTAAAGAGCAGACAAATACAAACCTACTCTGTTTTGACCTGATGCCTTTCTGGAGACAATTTGAATAGCATCCACCCTAAGCAAACAATTTTTAATGAGTTTGACTTATCTCTCTGCGGCAGTTGGTAAATAATCGTCACGATGCCCTACTGTAAAAGGTAATATTTTATTAATTTAAGATAGGCTACATCAAACACACTTCACAATTCTGTGCAAGATATTTCAAAAATAGATTGATTTATGAGAGGAAGAATAGTATTAAAGGGGTAAACATTAAAATGTGAAGAAACCTATCCCAAACCAACATAGACAACAAAACTCCAGAAGGCATAGCAGTGGTTCCCCAAGGGGGGGCCACGGCCAGCCTGATACAATTTCTGCCCTCCGTCTGGCGCCACTGCCTGTCAGACAGACAGACGGTTGTATAAATATTTGATTAGGTTATAAATGGCTAATTGTATTTTAGTTGGAACAGTATTTTGGTTACCAAGTGAAACCTACATAGGAGATTTCGTTAGTGTTAACTATTGTTTTCACAAGTTGCAGAACTCGCCCCTGTCTGTAACCTTATCAAGTTTGCAAGTTTCACATCTCAGAATGACAATGACATTTCCTATCCGTTGTTTATTGTCTCAGGTAAAACCCAGGTCATGGCAAGGCGTTAGTTCATGGCAAGGCTCAGTCACCATTTTACCCTCATGATTCGAAATAACTCTTATAGCATTTTACAATACTTGTAAAATGCTAAAATTCAATACTAAATGTTCAGGAATAACAATCAGATTGTATGTCTACTGTCCTTTCCTGAATCTTGTGGTTTTATTATTATATATTGCTTGAAAAAAATAAATAATAATATATATATATATATATATATATATATAATGTGTATGTATGTGTAATTTGTATAATGTGT
>JAOPJL010000125.1:9917291-9927495 GCA_027123545.1 Trisopterus esmarkii
GTGTGTGTGTGTGTGTGTGTGTGTGTGTGTGTGTGTGTGTGTGTGTGTGTGTGTGTGTGTGTGTGTGTGTGTGACCAGGGCCCAGGAACGACTGAGTCCATCCTGACCAGAATCATAGTGAGCCGCTCAGAGCTGGACTTGCTCGATATCAGAGCAGACTACAAAAAGCTGTTTGGCACCACCCTCTACTCAGCTCTATCGGTGAACAACATGAACACTCATTGAATATATTCACCATGGCCGGTATTATACACAGCAGTAACCATTTGTATCCAGGCAAAATGTTTGGCCTAATCTTAATTCAATCTTTCCAGTCCGAGGTTTCCGGGGACTACGGTGAATGTCTGAAGCATCTCTGTGGTGGAGAGGACTGAACACGCGTTTGATGAAGAACATACGACCCGTCTTAACCCATGGAATGAGGAATATGAGAGCAGATGGCAGCCATTGCTTCACTAATGTCTGTGCTTGTGTCTATAATTAAGTATTGAAAGAATGCATAAGTCAAAATGCTATTGGCAAATGTGTAAATGTTTTGGAAATACAATCACTAAGCCCTGATAAATAAGTGTCATCTTTTTAGTCAACATGCTAATATTGAATGTTTTTCACCAAAAAAAAAGAACGAGAAAAAAAAACCACACCACAACCACAAGATCGACTTTATCATTTAATTACAAAATGTCCGGGTTAGCGATATAAAACGGTTACTTGATTACTTTACTAATGTTGCTAAAGCCGACTCCTACGCAGGTCATCAGCACCTTCTCCCCTCCCTTCCTCTCGTCTTCTAGCGGCGGCTTGGCCTCCATCTTGAACATGATCTGGAAGAAGTCTCTAATATGCCGGAGGAATTCAACCCTAGACAAAAGAGTCACGGAGGAAAGGTTTCAAATCGTCAGCATGAAGTCAAAGTGTTGGCTCTATGCAGGGTTGAATTGGCAAGCGGTATTCCTGAAACCAAGACACATGCGTGGGGACTCCACAGATGACACAAGCGACGAGAACTAAGTAAACAACAAATATGAAGACATCTATTGGTCTGGTCAACGTGACATGACACTAGGGGAGAAGCAAATCGATTTTCTTTCTACAGAAGGGAAACAAAAAAGGGAATACATTTCACTCCGAAGCCTACACACGTTTGACCAAATACATGAAAACAGAACCGATAATGTTCAGTAAGAGACCCAGTGTGACCATTGTCAGGGCTCGTGTGACAGACAACGAGTGGTGCCTTGCGGTGGCACTGCCAATCTTCAGTTATCATAGTACTGTACTTTAGAAGGACACAGCACCGGTACCATGATAACTGAAAATGGACAGTTCATAGTCCTTGGTGCGCCCGGTCCCTGGTCCAGCTGGGAGTGGGGTGTGGTGAGGCTCGCATCCGGCCCGCACCGCCACAGTTTCCACCATTCGACAGCTCTTTTGGAATGATCTCCAACACAAAACCAACCAAAGATTTGCATTCCCCTGTTCCGGGAATCGGCATTAAAACACAACGATATATTTTCCTGGTGAATGACTAAACCAATGAATTGCTCGTCTGAATTCAAACACATTTTCTGCTGGTCGACAACCCGTTTGAGTGCTTGGGTGAAAATCAACCAAAAACGTTAGTCTCCATAGAAGCAGTTGCACAACTGCTACTATGGTTGAATTACAACAACAATAAGCGGAAGCCGTTTGTTTTCCAGCCTTCCGTGTATCGGAGTGTGGCGGGGCACCCCGGGGAGACCTTTGGACCGCCGCCCTCTGTGTGTGTGGGTGCGACTTACGTGTAGGGAGAGAGTGGGCCGAACAGCACCTTCGACACATCTTGTTGGCCTAAGGTCATGAAGAGCAACGCCAGGCTCTGATTGGTCGAGTCGACGCATCCGCCCTGAAAAAACCAAGGGGGGGGGGGGGGGGGGAACGAGGGGCTAGTGCGTCAGCAGCAGCAACAACAACCAAAAATATTAAAAAAACATGTCAGGTTGGGGATCTTTCCCAGGAAAGGACTCTTTCACCTTTCCTGCAACTCGATAACCATGGACCCGACCCACAATCAACGAAAACACAGCGTCACGCAAATAGGCGGGCGGGCAAGAGGACGTTCAACCCAAGGGACAGGCCTCCCCGATACACACAGGGGAAAGGGTTTGTTTTTAAAGGGTTCATCTTTTGAGCCATTCACAATGAGGGCCTCTGTTTCGGAGGAGGAGGAGGCGATGCCCACTTGGTCTTTCCTCTCCATTAGACTCACACGTGTATCCTTCACTGCATTCATCACTAATTTAATCTTGAACTATTTCTGTCTTGGCGAGGCGACGCACAAGGAGAAAGCCCTCACTTCCTTGCGCGAGGGAAAACATATTTGTTATTCTCGTAAAGTCTGACTCATATCCTCTGGCTAATTATTTTGTTGTGTTCGTTCCACATATTGCAAACCTTTAAAAATATTCAAAGCATATTTAGAGTGAACCTTTAGAGTCCAGAAGGCTTGAAAGCTTCACTATGGGATTAAAACTTTTTCACCATGTTGTCCAACTTCTACATGCCAGTATGCCAGAATTGACATCAAGTTACTGCTTCTGCCCGGTTGCACAATAGCTCACACTTTCACAGGATCCAATTAATAATATCTAAACATTGAACAGCAATCTTATATTTTGCCTCATGGTAATTACAAACTGAATTTAAAATGCACCTAATTATTACAAGATTCGCTTTTAATTAAATTTCACATGACCTTTAAAACGAGTCTCTAAGTGATACCATTTACAAACATTGAAATCTAGATAATTCTTATTCTAAATGGAGAACATTGCCTGCTGTGGTTTCTTGTACCAAATTGGATCAACAATAGAAAGAATTAAAAACTGTCAAATTTAAAACTTAACTGCAAGGGCAGCTACATTCATAGCGCATTATACCTATATTATTGGTCACAACGCATACCATATGCATTTCTAAATTTCTTCTTGAAAGCACACCCTAAAGAAAAGGACCACTAGATTTTGCACTTCTTCTGTGACCAAAGATAATGTGGCACAGATACAATGATATTGTACAGTTTTATTTTGTTGTTATCCGACAAAAAAATTAACTTTACCTTTACTAAATCATTATTGCAAGATCTTTCCCAACTAGATCAAGTATACCTCAACCTTTAGGAATAGGATACCATATAAAAAATGTACACACACACACACACACATACACTTCCCACATATCAAAATGACCTTACCTCCCTTGCTCTCCTGCACTGCATCCTGACAGTACAGACACAGCCTATATAGCCTCACCGCGAGCCACCTGCCCCGCAGGTCTCGCCTGGAAAAGCCCCTAGAATCCCCGCCTAGAGAGTGGCCCTCGGGGCCACTCCCTAGGGTACCAGCTCCTGGACCATTGCCCGTGGAGCGGCCGTCATACAACACCCGCCGTGCAACGGTTGTTAACCGGAACCCAAGAGGTGAACGTGCGGAGATCCCCGCGTACAGGAGACCGTCCACGCTGGCTCCCAAGGCTAGATGTGCCGCCGTGCGGTTATGACATTTCACTACAAACGCAAGTGGAGCGTACTGATTAACCCTAAAACAAACACGCACACAAACGCATTGAGAGTAACCTTCGACAGCAGCAGCAGCAGCCACCGCCGCCCTTCTGGGCTTTAAACATTAACCGCCGCGGCCACGTTCCGGCCTCTGCCTCGATCCGGAACCATCCTGTATGTCCCCCTCGCCCCCGGCCACTGCGATCAAGACCACCCGTCCGCCCCTAGACTTATACCTGCTGCTCCGCCCGACGCTTTTAACATCCACAAGTGTTCTTAAACGCAGGCTCACGTGACCACGCCCCTGCAGCGTCGTCATGGGGAAGGGGAGGGGGGGTGGGGAGCGAGGACCTCTGACAATATCGCTCTTTCAGGGATAACCGGCGTTGTCCTGACCGTCTAACGCAACTCACATGGCTCTGACGAGGGGGGGGGGAGGGAGGCTACCACTGCAGAATGAAGCCCCAGTGTGTCCGGGTGTAACTCATTGTGAGGGCTGGTGTGTTTATCCTCACGCCACGCATGTTTTTAAATGATTTGCGCTGCTCTACATTTTGGCTGTCTACTGCCATGACCGTACTTTATGAGCCATAAACCATTCTGAATTACATTCCTCCACTCCCTACCAGCATTGTCCCACGTCTTCTACGCAACCACACAGCATAACGCGTCCACTCGTAAACAATAGACATTCCTAGCAGGAGGAATTGTAAAGTGTTGAGAAGGTTGTCAGATCAAAACTGGTCAAAGGAAGTCTAGTTAAGTCTCTTAGAAATACATCCATTTGAAAAAAGAGAAAGTGATTGGGGGCATTTAGGCCTGTTCCCTGCTCGACCAATCAGCAATTAGTTGACGCAACCTCCGCAGAGACGTTGCAAGTCTCTGGGAAGACGCTTGACGTACGCGCAGGTCTGCGAACGGCAAAAGGGGCGTGCTCAGTCGTCTGCAGCGACGTGATCTTCGTACCCGTGCTGACCCTGAAGTGTACTTTGGGCTTCAGGAAACTTGGGTCAGGTTTAGGTCTGTTTTTTGTACATTTTGGCATGGCTCCTAACAATACACTTCCTTTTGTCACGGTTGTTTCAAATAAGAGGGTAGTGCAACTACTCTATACAAGTCTACTCAACGCTGCTCTGTAACCCTAACCTCCCAGTGCTTCCCATCTGTTTGACCTCTTTCAGGCAACCCAGTCTTTAGAATCATAACCATTAAAAGCCAATACTTTTCAGATACATATCGACGGACTCCGACAAGGATGGTCAGACCTAAATATGATCCGTTCTTTGCACCACTACATAAACGGTTCAAGATGGCCCACATGAATTCCTTTTCTTTCGGTCTCCAGTCAAATAGTTCTCAACGACATTCCAAGCCTCGCATGCCTATCATTTCAAGATTTATGTGTAAACAATGGCAGCCACTCTAGGGTTCTCCATAACTAACGTATAGTCAAACACCTCTGAATTACTGGCTGGGTGGGTGCTGCAGCATACAGCATGGGATTCTCTACCACGATTCCAGATATTCTCCTGCATCGAAAATTCAGCCAAATGGCTGCTATGACTACATCTAACCAGACCCCATTTGTGTTGTTAATGTGCTACCTCGGTTTAAGGGAATATGTTATGCCTTCATGTGGAACAACATTGGAAAATGCAGACTTTTGCGAGAACAGGAGCATTTGTTAACCATTACTTCAGTGAGGTCTTCGTGCTCACTACAGACAGGTTTATAGTCTCTCTGGAGTAGCCACAGTTCATAGTTTGCATTTCACCGGGATATATGGAAACAAAGTGAAA
This sequence comes from Trisopterus esmarkii, assembly GCA_027123545.1. Lineage (NCBI taxonomy): Eukaryota > Metazoa > Chordata > Actinopteri > Gadiformes > Gadidae > Trisopterus > Trisopterus esmarkii. The sequence goes on from JAOPJL010000125.1 coordinate 9,922,629, forward strand.
AATCTGAACAGCATAGACAAGAAATTAGCAGAGTGGCTTTTTCAACGCCATTACTACTCCGTCAGTGCTGGTTATATTGTCCATCTGTTAGTTACAATATTTTATGCAAAGTTGTTAATGTCCGTTCCTAGTCTCTGTTGTATAGTCGACGCCAGGCTGAGCTTGCCTCCTGTGCCCTACTAAAAGCAATATCATTAGTGAATCTGTGTGGTCATCAAAGTACCTTTAACTACGCAGTCCATCCCAATGTACTGTTGGTGGACTGGAGGGCTGAGCTACGGGCCTGAGCTGGCCTACCTACACGGTCAGAGTGAAACAACATTCCTGCTTCTTTGGTTGACCGCATTTCCAAGGAAAAAAGTGAATGTGCAGGGCTGCAACGGATCTTGTGTGTGTGATTTACTATATCGGGATAAATCAAATAGGACACGCTGATAATTATTTTGTATGATAACCTTATCCTGTTATATTATGATATGATACAGTGCCAAGTCATAAGGGGCTGGAGAAGAACCACGACGATTACACTCATTTTGGTTTGGTTCTAGTCAGACTCATCCTTCAGTTGTACTTAAAGAACACGACTGTACGCCACCACCATTTGGTACAGAAGGACTCTTAACTGTTACCATTATAGTGTATCCCTCCTCTGCTTGCTCGCCGAACATGACTTACTGGCCCGTAGGGGCGGGTGCGGCCTTCAGCACAACTCATCTTCCATTTCATTCTTGCAATCAATTTGGCAATCAGCCCTAACCCTATCAGCATGCCTCCCTAAAAGGCGTGCTTTTTATCATTCAAACCCGAAAAACAAAAACACAACCGAAAGAGAGTTTGAGTGAGTGAGTGTGTGTGTGTGATGCCCACCCTGTGGATCTCCTCCAGCAGCAGCTTGGCACAGTTCTTGCCGAGGTCCTCTGGCAGAATGGTTGGCCCCTGGCCCTGTGGTGCGGAGCTCAGCTCGGCGCTCAGGAAGAACCCCTTCTGGGTCTCCGCCGCCAGAACCAGCCCGAAGCCCGGCGACCTGGGGACCCATCAGACCCCGTTAGGCACACTGGCCACGGTGGAACCTTTCGCTGGCGTACCACACGTCGTCATTGCAATGTCATCGTGCTGTTCAGGAGACTCACTTCCCAGAGTTGGCTCCCTTCAGGTGGTCCGTGTAGATGTAAATGTCTGGAATGAACTTGTTGATGACACTGCGGGCCGAGTCTACGATGCGGTTGGCCATCTGTGGGGAGACTCTCACGGAGTATCTGAACGCATGGAGTCAAGGAGCTGTAGCCTTACTTCGTGCAGTGTGTCAGTGTGGTGGGCACACTCCATGCTCCAACACGTCACACTAGTGCATGACCAAACATAAGTCTTACACAAGTCAAAATGATGCAGATAACATCGTAGAATAGGGATAGGACAGGTTAATAGATTATTCTCAGATACAAAACAGCAGAGAGAGATATCTGCTTTACCGGTCTGGTTTAGGAAATGTTTTGAAGTTAGGAAGACTCTAGAGACAAAGAGTGAACGTACAGTTACTAAACATACGTTCACAGCTGGATATTTCGGTAATCCTGCATCTTGCCTCGGCTCCCCACAACAACAATGAGAAGCCTAGCCAATTTTGGCATGTAACCTATACACAACATGAACATCGGTCCGGCCCCATGCGTTGTGTTGTAGGATACGCTATGCCTCTGATCCTCTTGATCTTGCCTGGCTCCGTCAGCTGCACCGGCCGCAGGGTCCTGCGTATTGGACAGGAGAAGGTCACCTCCCCTCCACCGCCTGGGGCCATGCCCCTCTTCACCACCTGGGGGCGCCAGAAACGCCAGAGAGAAAAAGCAGGGAGCAAAACATGAGTCGCGGCACAGTGGGGCGTGGTGGGCAGGCGGATAGACAGGCAGGGAAGGGGAGTGTGAGCGAAGGCAAAGGACAGACAAGGGGCTTCATGACTCTGTATTCGTGTGCTGACGTCCATACCTTGATTTCCAAGCCATCCCCGTCGATGCCAAACTGCTTCAATAGAGGGATGGCTGTGGTTTTAAGCAGGTCCACCTGCAGGAAAACATAGTCCAGTCAGATCATAGCGCAATCCCATCCAGATCAACACCGGGCTGTGCATGCTTTAGGGACTCGGGCCGTGTCCACATGTCATGAGTTTTTTAAAAGATGCTGCTGTTGAGAGTTGTGAAGAGAGGGCAGCAAAAAAGGTTTCGTAAATAAACCACAACAATCTTTCTCTCTGCTCCCTCCCTCGTTTTTCTCCACCAGTGAGAAGCATTTATGAACCCATGATTGACAGGCAAGATTGATAACCAGAACCAATAAGGGAAAAGATGACCCGATCAGTCAGACGAGTGCCGGCAGTGGTCTAAATTCAACATTAGCTCAAACAAATGATGTAATCGTAATGTTGTACTGCTGCAAGAGATGACTTCATGATTAAATGACTTAAAGTAGACTCCATAATTGGTTGTATACAACCTGTATATCTTAAAATGAGGTTGTTCTGCTGTCAAGTAGAGCCCTACAGTCCAAAACCACTAGTGCATAGTGGAAATCTAACCACTAACCCTGGTGGGGTTGACTCCATCCTCTACCAGGTAAGCTCAAGTCCAGAAATACGCGCCGCCTGTTTGGTGGCAAGCATGTACAACGTGTACATTGACAGACTGGGTAATGCAAGCATATCCCTTCAAGCTGATTCGACAGACGCCAGCGATCAGAACCAGGGCTGATAAAACACTCACAGAGGGGTCAGTGGGGTCGTTGGTGACTCCCTTCAGGGTGGCCTTCAGGGGCGTCTTCATGAAGGCAGCCAGCATGAGCAGCCCCTCCAGGTAGTAGCCGATGGACCGCTGCGGGTTACAGTCGTGCTCTATGGTGCCGCCCAACAACAGGCCAGGCTGGTAAAACAACACGGTACCTAATAGGAGTATGCATAAACAGAAGACAGAATAATGCCCCGGTTGTCTTGTTGTTAGTCATATACCGTCTATTACACAACAACGGTGGACAGAGGCATACGTATATGCTGGAGACTTGGCTGTGCACTCACCTGTTTGATTAATTTCTATCTTGGTTCCATTGGTGACTTTGTCGAGGAGCCTGATGAAGCTGGCCTCAAAGTCTAAGGAGAACACATACACAGGGGATTGCCATCAGCAGGAGTCGCCGTCTGCGTATTGTCTGACATAACGTGACCATGTGGTTCTGGAAGGCTGCTGGGGAGTCAGGACTAAACACACACCTGAAGGATTCACAAAGTGCGCTGGCTTCAAAAAAAATTATTTCCCCCATCAACAAACGCTAAAAATGTGGTGTGACGCCCGAGACGGAAACGTGGAAACAATTCGAGAAGCAAAAGACCAGCAATCCCATGAACTCCTCCTCGTAGACGCCAAACAACAACACACAGTAAGTGCGCAGCAGCTAGCCGCCATGCTACCAGCTGAAGAGCTGCTACTCACCCCGCAGCCCCGGGTTGTCGTCTCGGGAGCGGATGCCTTTTATTCTGACCCGCTTCCCGCTGAGCGTGGACAACACCAGCCTCTGTCTGAAGAAATTGCATCCTTCGTACTCGAGTCCGTGGCTTGTCATGTTTTTTGGTCTCAGAAACACGTTCGTGGGGTTTCCACGTGTGTTTGGTTTCTGAGAGCTGGGAGGCGTTGGTGGTGGTGGTGGTGGTGGTGGTGGAGGGTACGGAGCGGCAGGAGGGTCAAAGGGGAGGGGCGCTGCACACGCAGCGTCTCTGATCACCGCCAGAGGGCGCGCGTGGACAGGTCATTGATGCGGTGTGGGAGGCTGAAGCTATCACATTTCGGAGTGACAGGCAAACGAAATGCACCTCCATTTGTTGGCCAATGTGGCCTCAACGAATGTTTTTTTTTTTGGATGTTAAACACACTGTAGATCACCGGGAGCCGACGAACAGCAGAGCCGATCGCATTAACCAATATTTTACCGTTGACATGCGTCCATTACAGAAAAACTAAAGGTGGGATGGGAGTAGGCTATTTGTACACGGCATGGTCCTGTTCATGCAATGAGCGGCTATGTATAGGATTAGTCACGTTGCACTAGTTATGTAGAACCACTAGATGTTTTATATAATCGTGTTACACATTAGGACTATAGGGTGACATTGAAGTGTAATCCCCACTCGACAAAGTTCTAGCACGGGTTTTTTAATGCGAAAATCAGAGGATGCGCGCAATGTCTCCTCTAGCTCAGTGTGCAACGTGAAGCGGCTCCCATTGGCCCTCGCTGGGGCTGTGACGACGCTCTCTACACACATCTCCTCCGTCTCTCTTCCTGTTTCATTCTGGAGTGGAGGAACGCTTTCAAGGTCCAGTAACTGCTGTAAGACTCGCCCCCTTTGCACTAGTGCGCAGATGTTTGGAGATAACTTGCGTGTGCACGGTGCAGGCATACACCCAGGAGTACTACGTTGGTTGATCAAGTTGCGCCCGCTTTTTAAGGGGATGGACACTTAGTTGTGGGACAATAAGTTTAAAGGAATTGCCTCAAAATGGTACTGCAGCGGATATTCCGTGCGGTCGTGATGGGACCTCCGGGTTCAGGGAAGGGAACAGTGTCTTCGCGTATAACCAAAACTTTTGGACTGAAGCATCTTTCGAGCGGAGATCTGCTCAGAGCAAACATCGAATCCAAGACAGGTAAGATCAACTATCCAATTACCCGACGCACGTTTATTATTATGCGACGATTTCTCCAAAAAGGCAAAAAGGGATGGAAGGATAAAATGTATCTTTCTGTCTACACACACGCACGCAAACACACACACACACACACACACACACACACACACACACACACACACACACACACACACACACACACACAC
>JAOPJL010000125.1:10439174-10450883 GCA_027123545.1 Trisopterus esmarkii
ACACTCACACACACACACACACACACACACTCACACACACACACACACACACACACACACACACACACACACACACAAATGTGAACACACAAGTACAAGGCACACACACTCAACACACACGCACATACACACGGGGAAAACACACGCACACACACACACACACACACACGTACATATACACACATACACATACACGAATATGAACACACAAGTACACGGCACACACACACAACACACACGCAGGCACACACGCAGGCACACACACAATCACACACACACACACACACGCACAACACACATACATGGCAAACACACGCACACACACAGACACGTACATATACATACATACACATACACAAATGTGAATTTGACTGTCGTAGACATGAAGTAACAAGATATAAATATTATATATATAATATAATAACTGGTCCATTTTCAATATTCTGATCATGACCATGCTCTCCGTTCATTCAGGTGGAGCCCGGCCGGGTCGGTGAGCCACCATTGTCTACTTCGGTAGGACCTCATTAGACACACACGCACAGGCATGATAACACACACACACACACACACACACACATGCATATTAACTGAGACACAAAATGAGTGACATTCAGGGATGAAGGAAAAAAAAAAAAAAAAAGGCCAAAACAAAAGCGTCTTTGTTCTGGTCAAAAGGCAGCGTGTCAAAGATGAATCCGTTGGTTCCATTCATACCAAAAGTGAAACTAAACTCAGAGATCAGGCAGGCCAGTGACGCAGGGGCTAGCTACAGAACTGGTTTCAAACCTTCATGGCAACGCCTTCATTCTTTGATAATTCTACCATAAAAAACATACTTAGACACATACTTAGAACTGGGTGTGTGCATATAAAAATATGGTCTTTTTTTACTGAGTGCCCCCTGCAGGGAACAAGTGTGTAGCATATAGGGGGCCACTAGTCGACTGAAATGAATAATGTGTCATAAGTGATAAAAACAAGAAAAACAAGACCCTTGAAATCAATAGAATCACTCTAAAGACCCCAGAATTACAGCAGGGTCGCATGGCTGCTCGCACGCACACACACACACACACACACACGCACACGCGCACACGCACACAGGCGATGGATTGTGGTGGGGATGGCGAGAACGGGATCTGGGGGAGATGTATTTGCGAGTATTGTGCTAAATGCAATTGCGTCAGGTGTCCTGGTGTGAGGAGGCCCTGCACCGGGTCCAGAGGCTGAGGTGAGCCAGGAGGGATGGTGTTAGGATCACATCATGTGGACCCAAGCCTTCACTAATTCAGACGGGAGAGGCCGAAACAGACACTGATTCCATCTCCAGGTGGACACCGACATACACATACACATGCACATGCACGCACGCACGCACACACGTACACACAGTCAAACGCAGTCACACGGCACACACACGCAAGCAAACACACACGCACGCACGCACACATGCAGACACATGGCACACACACGCAAGCAAACACACACACATACACTACACACACACACACACGCACGCACGCACTCTGCAAGCACTATTCTCCATTTTTTTTGTTAAGCCTATGAGTCATCTGACCAGAGATTGATTTTCCAAGTAGTTCAATAAAAAGTTACAGACGGAGGATGAGAAAGCAAAGCAAATAACAAAGAATGAGATGTGTGGACGGTGAAAGGTAGAGATCCCCTGTTAAAACACTTCATGAAGCATGATGGCCATCTTTTGGGGAACGATATCAGCAGGTCAGGCTTAGAGGAGACTGATCCAAACCGGTCTAGGTGGGGGAACAGGTCCTGTGTGCTAGGCCTTTAAGAAAACCAGAGTTGGTCACTGGTGTGATCTGATGAGTCATGAACAGAACTTTGTGTTTCCTACGTCATAAATTTAACTTTGTGTTGTGTTTGTCATCAATTCTTATCGAATCCTTCCTCAGGATTTCATTCTTGTCCACAAGGGTTTTAGAATTATTTGATTATCCGATTGAAATTATAAAGAATATACAAATACAAAAGTCAGTAGTAGTTGGAAAACATCCAGGTCCAAGTTAAAAAAACAGGGGTGTGTGAGGTTGTTGAATATAAACACAACGCAAAATAGGCGTGTCTTAAATATGAAAGTGCAATCCAGTGTCTAACGTCTAACCCTAACGTCTCATACGAATAACGAATGCGTGAGGTTGGACAGGCCTCAATGCACCAGGCTCACCAGGCTACACAACGATGATATCACCAGTTCAAAACCTCACAAAACAATTTAACCGTCGCGTTAAATGACATGTAGGCCTAATACAAAATGCTAAACAAACGCGGGTCGCCATACAGTCTAAGTGAATAAAGCTTTCAAACGCATCACGGCAGAGCTCAGGGCAGAGCCACCGACCAGCGCGACGCACTGGGAAAACAACGGGTGAAAAACGGACTTAATCAAAGATCTGCCGCCTATGGCACATATTATAGGCGCCCTTTTGAGAAACGAGATCACAGAAGACACAACACACCCTGTGATTAGTCTGCGACGACAGCTCTCCGCCATCAAGACGTCTTTCACTTTCAATGATCATGACGCGCTTCTCACACACCGAGCGCAGGCCTGCGTCCAGCTCCATAAAGGACCGTGCAGGCCTACGAGAGGACGGTGCAGGCCGTCACAGAGAGGGGCTGACGCGGTGTGATTCATTCGAAAGGACGCGCATGAAGCGACGACGAAGGAATGGTGAAGGAATGATGGTTTCCTGACATCTTAATGCAGAAGAGTGGTCAGCTGTATACTTAACACGCGTAATAGATATCATAACGGCTGTTTTACCCGTTAATGTCTCCCAATTACAGCGTCACTCAAGATACAATGAGGGTTTTCATCAAAGGGCACATGGTTCAAACACAGATGGTCGATAGTATAGTCTGGTATTCATAATATGAATTCATAGAATTTTCATTGTTGTTATTTATCGAACTTAGAAGTACCATGTCCAGTATACACCCAACAACACATCTCATCTGATTCATAAGGCATTGAGTCCTGGTCAGAACTCCGTCACAAACAGTCACCAACACATAGGCCTATAGAGCAAGTAAGCAAAAACACATTTAAAAACGTTTTGGCAAATAATAAAATCCAACAATAATGCAACAAAACTCCAACAGGTGACACAGAACCACCCTGAAGCGCCTTTCTCAACCTCACTGAACGGCCGCTGATGGCTGACATTACTCACTAGCGCCCGGTGCGAGGAGCCAGAGCGGGGAAACCTCAGAGATAACCGCGTTAGAGGGCCCTCATAACCACACGGTCATAACGACACCCGGGAACACCTGCTTCTAGAGCTCCCAGGTACACATACATCAGAAACGCGTTTTGCTGGGAAAAAAAAAAGACTCGTTTGTGAATAGAGGAATAATGACTACAATAAAAAAAGTGAAGCTCTCTGGCCCCCAGATGTAATACTTTAAACAACAAACGAGGGCCGCTGTATCTCTGCTGTGTTGACTCTACGGATGGGGGAGAGCAGCTGCAGCGTCTCTCACCTGCAGGCGCTCCCTGTCCAGAGCGAACGACCTCTCGTCGTACTCTGAGGCTTTCGAGATCCCCGACCCCATGGTGGTGTCCCTAAGGGTTTATAAATAGGCCTACAGAGGGAAAAAAAAATAAACATCGATTCTAAAGAGGGTACTGCCTTTATCTGGATGTATCATTAAAATGTTTTACTAATAAATTGTTTAATACAGAAATATGAATACATATAAATACCTTCACTAGTTGCGTAGGCCTATTGATATGTTCCAAGTCGTGGCAGTGGCAAAAGGAGGCATATTAGTCGACTTCTAGGATATTACTTGACCAAGTGGTAATGGACTACTTGTAGTATTGATCATACTATAATCTATAATCTAAGCAAAGACTAAACCTAAATATCCATCGGCAATAAGCCAATTATTATATGATGTCCTAGTCATCTACAAATCCATTGTTATTTCTTGGCTATGCAAGACACTTTCTATCCTAAATAATCGGAAGTGTAACCTACCTGGCGAATGTGAGAGAGACAAACAAGTTTAAACAAGTATGACTCGAATGTACCTCGTCCGCAGCGCGTTCTCGCTACGGAACGCCTGGACGGGATCCCTCAAATGAGGGTTACTGACGAGGGAGGCCGATGCTTCCGATACGGGGATATCCGTTTCCGTTACATTTATGGAATATTGCTTTTTCGTAAAAAATATTTTTTATCGTGGTTGTTGTTGTTGTTGCTGCTATTTTTAAATGATTGTTTTGTTCTCATTCGTCTCGTTTTCGGGACTGTTCATTGTTCACTTCTTTATAGGTCCATGGTTCACTCGGTACTACATGGTAGTACGGTTCATAGGAAGTAAAATACCGGAAATTGCGTTGTGGCAACAAGTGTAACGCTACAATTCAGGATCTTCTACCGGCCTATACCCTTATCAGATATCACGCCTATTAATAACAACGCCCCAAACAAACGAAAGGTGCCCTGTGATTGGTTGGATAGGCCTACACAGTTTGATATAATCAAAACGTCTTATCGTCTTATTGTAATATATCAGAATACACAACCCAAATGTATTCATCCTGAAATTACAAGAGGGCAAATATTTTATCAATAATATAAAAAATCAAACATTGCTCTAAACGGGGCCCCCTGCTGGATATACCCGGGGACATTTATTTATAGTCCCACCTGTGGAAGACACGATGGTATGCATCAGGAGGGAGATTGGCCTGTCCTGACATACAACACGGTCGTTACAGTCTTTGAGCCCTTTATATCGGTCAGGAAATTCCATCCCACACGTTTTTGATTAATAATCGGCCTATATCGATTTAAAAATAAAAATGAATACATTACTTTTAGTATAGTTTGATACAGATATAAATGTTACCGGTCAATAAAGACTATATTTAAAGAGACTGCTAGGTTCCCTTGTGTGGTCGTTTTGTAGTTTTTAATTTTTTTGTGTGTTTTAAGGCTTTTGTTGCTTCTTGAGTGGTATAACTAAGGACCACAGTACGTTCTCTGTCTTACATTCGTGGGATGTAGCAACATGTGTTTCTCATGACAACATATAAAACACAATCATGCATTTAAAAGTGTCCCATAGTCTTTCTATGGATCCCTGGCCTGGGCAAGATCCCTGAACCTACCTGCTCCCGAGCTGGCTGCTGCCTTGCATGGTTGACGGTGTACTGTGAATGTGTGCGTGTGCGTAAATGCCCTAAATGCCCTAAAACGTTAACCCATAGTGCCATCTCCTGGTGAAGCTCCGCGTCTGTGCACGTGATTGTAGTGGACGCTGCTGAGAAGGCCACGTACGCAGTGGCGGGCTCAGACTGTTTGAAGGGCAGGGGCGAAAAAATAAAAAGGGCACATTCTGCACAACATGGGGCCCAACCAGCGTGCAAAAAGCACTTGCAGTGTACATTAGTATTTAGTAATGTATCATTGGTATAGATCAATCTTTACAACTTTAAAGAAAACTTGCTGTATTACCTACCTCACACACTGTAGTAGGATGTCAGAGAGTAACAACAAGCCCCCTCTGAGACCTGAACATTCTAAATGGGGTGTGGCTAAAACTGTATACTCTTAATCAGCTTTTTGCTTCGTTATCCATTGAAGATTTCAGTACCACTCGATGTAACTGTTTGTCATAGCGACGTCACATGAAAGCAACGCCTCATTCGCATTTCCCATTCGTCTAAATCATACCTTATCCACATCTTAACCACACCTTATTCTTGCTCTAGAGGGCACATTGTCGTCATTTATTGTCGCACCAGAGGGCATCCATTCACTTTTTTCACACACAGTAAAGGGGAGCCAATAAGGCACTTTCTCTTTTATTAACCACTCTATAGGGCACTTTTTGAACCATGGAGGCACTGTCAGGGTATTAAGAGGGCACTCATTGAGGCACGTTATCAAATTTTCTTGTTCTAGAGGGCTCATCATAATTTATTGTATTAAGGGGCACCAGAGGGCACCCAATACTTTTTTTCACATGTAAAGTGCAGCCAATGAGGCACTTTCTCTTGTGTTCGCCACTCTTGAGGGCACTTTTTTAATCATGGAGGTACGAGAGGGGGCGGTTGCCCCCCCTGCCCCCCCCTGAGTCCGCCACTGACTTCGCCCATGGACTCGCTCTCTCTCGTGAGCGGTTAATCCTCCACCAGTTTGGATTCACTCTCCTGTGATTCAGTTTCCTGTATTTATTCAGCCTACTCGTCGTAATCCCTGCGTTTGAACTGGTCGTCATTTCTTTGGTGGTCCAATTACACCTGTATACCACATCACACGGTGCTGCTAATTACCTGTCTTGTCTTCGTCTGTATCCATGGCGACCGTTACCGTGGCGTGCCTCTGTCTTAAATTAACCATGACCTCATTGGGGGCAGGGGACCTTCCAGGGGACCTTTTTTTTTTCACTTTTAGTTTTTATGAGTGTTATTTGATTGACAGCCATTTAGACCTCTCCGGTGTGGGTGAAGGCAGCCTTCAGTTCCATGACCATATATGGAGCGTGGAGGCGGTTTTGGAGTGGCAGCATGTGTTGGGTTGGCAGGTGAGTAATAACCAAGTTGAGGTGTGCGCAGAGACACCAGCTAGCGGTGTTTGACGCTGAGATGATTCAGACACACAAACGTACACGCGCACACACACACAAATCAGAACTGTATAATGAGACCCTTTGCCTAGTTCAGACAGAGATGGTCGGACAAGTCTGACACGTGAGGGAGGTAGGAGTTTCACTGCGGCCTACTGCCAGCTGTTTCACCTCCTACGACGTGGTCAGCTGCTTCTGCACAGGGAAGGAGCCACTATCTTCACATCTGAATGTTTGGATTCGTACAAGTGTTTGCAGTAAATGGATGTATGTGTGCCTGCATGAGTGTATCTGGATTTATGAATGGGCCGTTTGGAAACAGCCCAACAACCCAAGGACTTCAGGGAAAGGGATTATCCAAAAGGACAGTCAGTGTTAAGCAATTTCACAACACAATCACACGCACGCACACTGTCCCACCCAAACTCAATTCAACCAATCGACAGAGGATGAGGTGTTGAATGGCGCATACTTGTGAAAAGCTTATAATGTATGGGCTTAAATTTGTCTCATTAATATCTGTAAACGCACAGATGGTGATCTACAAATATTTTTGATTTGCACACGTGTTTTGCTATCCACAAATACAAATTTATAATTTGTAACTTGTATTTTGGTTTTTACAAATACGAGTGTACTTGTGTTTTTGTAAATACACAATTTTCCATTTGTAAAAACAAAAAAGCCGTTTGCAAAACTGAAAATTCTGCTCGTGAAGTATGACTCAGCATTTGTGGATCATTACTCACGCACGCGCATCTCTTTCCTCACTTACGCATTTTTGAGACATTCTTGTCGAAGATCCGCACAGATCCACAAGCAGATAGCTCGTGATTCGCAAGTGGCCTGCCCTCCTCACACGTAGGTGGCAGTGTTGTTGTATGCATACAAATATTCCTTCCACAAAAACAAATTTAGGATTTGTAACTTGTGTGTTGGTTTTTACAAATAAAAGTGTATTCGTAAAAAAAAAGGCATTCGTAAAACTGAAAATTCTGCTCGTGAAGTGTGATTCAGCATTTGTGGATCATTACTCACGCACACGCATCTCTTTCTTCACTTACGCATTTTTGAGACATTCTTGTCGAAGATCCGCACAGATCCACAAGCAAATAGCTCGTGATTCACAAATGGCCCGCCCTCCTCAACCAGTAGGTGGCAGTGTTGTTCTATGCATTGATGTAGCTATTGTTCAACCCGGTATCACGCCAAAGCGTGAAATAGATACGTTCATAGATATGTTGGTCCACCTCGCAAAGCGTGTACGCGTAGTCTTTATTATCTGACGGGGAAATGCAATATTTTAGGGCAGATTCAACATTAAACGTGTTTCTAATAACATTTCTAGCGAAAAATATACTTTTAACTTGCATAATCTTCAGTCAGTGAATGTGTCTGATCTTTAGTTTGATAATTTATATATTTTTTTCGGTCTCGCTAAGGATGTTTCAACAACGTCAGGTTGCCTCAGCTTGAAGAGCACACCTGTTTGCCTGCTTAATGGAGGACTACCAACAGGGGGCGACAATTAATGTCAATGTCAACCCAACAAGCAGCATTGAAGAATTAAAAAATTCAAAATTCAAGTCTTAACAGTTCCGGAACCGGATGTTAGGAACCGATTCCTATTGGAACCGGTTCTCGGTGCCCAACCCTACTATTGAGTGAGTTTAACTTGCAGTACCGCTACTCACGACAAGTCGTCACATAGTTGTTTATGCCGTTGCCGACTGAAACCATTAGCCTAGACAGCAAAGAAGAGCACTGCCGAAATGGAAGCATCAGTAGGATGGGTATGTATGTATGTAGGCTACCATTTGTGTTGCTTTTATGATTGAGGCAAATATATGTATCATGGTTTCACATAAATATATGTTTCGAAGGGTAGGCTAAATAGGCCTATAAGAAGACTGACAATACAGCTATCAGTAATAAATCAATGTCTGTGTTGGATGGATGAATAAATCAAGGTTTTTGTTGTTGTTGAAAAGATTAAACCTTTGTTTATCAGCTTCACTTTCAAGCATTTATTGATATTTTCATTTGCAGGAAACATTAAGACAACACATCATGGAGAGACTTTACATCAGGGTGTCACGTGCTGTCCAGCAGGCACCGCTTGACCCAGATTATCTGGAATTTGTTTGTGCACAAGAAATGGTTTTTCTTGACATTGTTGCTCAACACGTTCCTGTGTCCCAGGAAGTTATTGACACATTGTCAGAGTTGAGCCATGCACTGCAAAATCAAAGACAGTGCCAACATCCTCCTCCCGTACCAATCGAGTATGAAAACACACAGGGAAAAGGCAGACCAAAAATAGCTATATCCAGAGAATACCTGCAGCACCTGGTGGAGTTTGGACTCCCCATGGCAACCATTTCCAGCTTTCTTTCGGTTTCTCGTGCAACACTGTACAGAAGAATGGCAGAAATTAACATCTCTGTCAGAGGACTGTACAGTGCCTGTACTGACCCAGAGCTTGATGCTCTTGTTTCGGAAATAAAAACCAGGGCTCCACATTCAGGCTACCGGTCAGTAAAGGGCATCCTGGAAAGTCAGGGTCATCGAGTGCAATGGGAGAGAGTGAGAGCAGCAATGCACCGTGTTGACAGCCTTGGCATACTGGAACGAATGACACAACTAGGTTGTGTGGTCAGGAGGACCTACTCCGTGCCATGTTCTAAGTACCTTGTGCACATAGACACAAATCACAAACTAATCAGGTAAAGTATGCTCTTGTGGTGTTATTTCATACATATGACAGGTGTTTTGTTGCAAACATGCAGAACATAATGCCTCAGTTGTTGTTACATTTAAGTGATGTTCCTTTTATATCATCCATCAGATACAACATCGTCATTTTTGGTGCCATTGATGGCTTTTCCCGGAAGGTAAAAGTTTTATTCTGTTTCATGTTATGAGATGTTGAATGTTTATACACAGCCATTGGATCCATAGTACTAATGTAGCATCTAAGTTAATCTCCCCAAGATGAACATCAGTGAGAATTGAGAACATGTCCTTTTTTATTAATTAGAATGGCAGTTTTACTCTGGCAGAATATGCAAAATGTTTTTTACTTTTTTGCAAGTACTTAATAGTCTTGTTTGTAGCAAGTTCAGTAATTGAGTACTTTTTACTTTACATTTCAGATAATGTACTTGAAGGCTGCAGATAACAACAGGTCTGACACCAACCTAGCCTTCTTCTGCCAGGCTGTGCAGGAATTTGGCTATCCACTCAAGTAAATTTTCAACTTGATGTCAGATGTGTTGTCGTATTAATATTTTTATAATAACCAGAATTATTAGAAAAAGGGGGAAAATGTGTTTGTTTTACCACTGTCATGTAATTCCATGTTTACTTTTTATCAACATCTTCCCTTTAGAGTGCGGGCAGATCAAGGGGGGGAGAATGTTGGTATTGCCCGTTTGATGTTTTCCATGCGTGGACCAGAGAGTGGCTGCTTTATAACTGGAAAAAGTGTGCATAATCAACGGTATGTTTTATCTTAGTCTCTTGAGTATTCTAATAAAAATACTGAAGAACACAAAAAAATTCTAAACCTCTAAAATATATGCAAGTTCTTGCAACATGTTTACTTACATGGTTTTGTGCATTTTGTTTTAAACAGAATCGAGAGACTTTGGCGGGATGTTTGGATGGGTGTCACCTATGTTTTTTACCACCTTTTTCACATGCTGGAGGAAGAGGGTCTCTTTGACCTAAGCAACATAACACATTTCCTCTGCCTCCAATATGTTTTTCTTCCACGTGTCCAAGCAAGCTTGGATTTGTTTCAAGGAGGATGGGACAACCACCCCCTGAGGACGGAGCAGAACCTTACGCCTAACCAGCTGTGGGAGATTGGCCAGATGCAACATTGCATTCAAAATCCAGAGGTATCATTAAAACATAAACAACCTTTAATTTAATGGGGGGCAAAGTTAGCCTGGTTGACACACATACTAATCCAGAAAATCCTGTATGATTTGTAATTTCCATTTTCAATTGAGAATCAAAAAATGAAAAAGTGAATGATCATATTGTTTTTTAACCCTCGAGTGTTCTTATTTACGCCGTGGATGTTCCATAAACATAATATAAAAAATATATATTGATATATATTGATATTTTTCGACTTTAAACACGTCAGTCTTTTAGAACTATTTCAGCCTGAAAAGAACATCAAAAAATTATTTTTTGGGTTATTAACCCTTTATATGCCAATCATTTTATGTAACCCCACTGTTTTTTTTTTATCAAAAAAACAAACTAACATCATTTCCATGTAATACATTTCAATGAGTATTTGCAAATTTTTATTATTAGGCCCTGAGATGGGTCAATAACATCAATAGCTCACACACTTCCCTGGCAGAAAACAGTAACATTTGTATTTTTTTAATGTTTTTTTATTGTTATTATGCAAATTTGAGCTATATTCATTCAACACAGCCAAAATGGCTTAAACAACAGGGTGGCTGTCCCCAAGAACACTTAAGGGTTAAACTAACACAAAAAACTAAAACATTCCTGGTTTTTCATATTTTAATTTTGCTCAGATCAAAATTACTATAATCAAAAATGTAATGACTTTTCCAATATACAAAGCTGTGTATTTGATTTCACATGTTGAATCATAACATTTGTGCTAACATCTGTATGGTCCCAATATGTTTACCATTCTGTGTAGTAACCTTAAATAGGTAAAAGGAACAATAAAACTCTGCCAACATAAAAACATAATAATATTAACCATTTATTGTCGTCTTTCTCCTGCCTTAATCTCTTAGATGACAAAATAAATATGCTCCAATTCTAAATATTTTTTTATGTTTCAACACAAATGGACATGAACATTCCTGAGATCGACTGGGAGGAGAGTGGGGAGGTCCCAGAAACAGACCTTGGAGTAAATGTTCCTCAACTGGAGAGCCCTCTCACTCCTGAACAATTGGAGACACTGAAGCGCCTAATTGACCCTCTGCAGCCATCAGAGTCCAATGGCGTCGACATTTATCTTACTACTGTGCAGTATATTGAAAGTTTGCTGGAGTAATGGTAAGACAAGTCACAATT
>JAOPJL010000125.1:10742617-10752948 GCA_027123545.1 Trisopterus esmarkii
GAGGACTTAATTACGTCTTGTGTGCGGTGGCCATCTTGTGAGGACTTAATTACGTCTTGTGTGCGGTGGCCATCTTGTGAGGACTTAATTACGTCTTGTGTGCGGTGGCCATCTTGTGAGGACTTAATTACGTCTTGTGTGCGGTGGCCATCTTGTGAGGACTTAATTACGTCTTGTGTGCGGTGGCCATCTTGGGAGGACCTCAGCTCACCTTTGGGGACTGGTCCTGAGGAGCCGTTATGATGCAATGTTCTGCGTAAGAAGTGGGGGGAAAACTGGAAGCCAGTCGTGTGTTGTTAGCTTAAACGCTTCCAGACTTGGACGGTGTTAACAGCGTCCTTTACTGTGAACAGCTTACCCAAGTAGGTTGTTTCATGTGTACAACAAAAAACTCAAAGAACTCAACTTCCAAGCCATCGCCAGACTAAGCATTTGGGCCGGCTGCCACGTGCACGCTTCCGTGCACGCCCGCGGCCGTCTGACCGCAGAGCGACCGCAGGCACACGCCCCGCGGAGGTTCAGAAGGGGTCGGAGGTCAATGTAAAGAGTGAGACCAGGGGGACTTCTATCAGTGCCTCGGTAGTGTTACCTGAGTGTAATGTTACTGCCGGCCATCTCCGTGCACACACACGCACAAGCACACAGGCACATACGGACCCACACACACACACGCACATGCACATGCACACGCACACGCACACACACACACACACACACACCTCTACCCCTCATCTCTCATTCATTAGCTGGGCTGTAGGCAGAACCAGATCCCTGCCTTCTGCAGGGTGCTGGGGTGGATTTCAGGTGTCCGGTTCAAAGCCGGGCCAAAATTCACCGTTTACTGACCGAAGGCTCTACACACCTGAGTGTGAACGGCTATTAGCAGGTAGTTGGCTGTAGAAGACTAGACAAAAAAAATACAGATTGATAACAAAGAAAAAGAATAACGTACATTCATTTGACCCAAACACAAATTGCTTTTTTCTTTTTTTTTTCTTTATTTTGCGTCACACAGGTAGACGGGGGGGCCTGGGTCCAACACCGCCAACACCGCCAACGCTTTTCAGTCAGGTGAGAGCCGAGCGACGCAGGGAGCCGGCGTGATCAGAGACACAAAGCCATGTGATGTGGTGGGGTCCACCGGCCCCGCTAGGGTACGCCGGCGCGCCAGACAATAGTCTCTGTGAGCTCAAAGCTGCTCCCGGAGAACACAAAACGGTATCCTGTCTAGACATGCCAGCAGACCAAAGCGTGTAGAGTTCACAGGGAATCATATCAGAGGGAAAGGAACACACGACATGGTCGGTACCTGTGGAACACGGGGAAAAAAAGCGAGGATGAAAAGTGACCTTGAAACCCGCTTTGAAGAGCATCGAGCTCCACTTGGAGTGGTGAATGAAGTGGTCTCCGGTCTCAGCGGAGGGGACGAATGTGTTTCGAATTGTCATTCTATTTCTGTGTTGCTACATGTTATGATTTATTCCCTATTTAGATGAATTGAGTTGTGTATGTTTACACTTTTATGCTTTTGTAACAAAGCAAGCTGTTTTGGTCACACTTTCATGCTGTTATACCCTCTTGAAAAGGCAAGATATATTAAGTTAAAGTCGTTTTAACAACACCACATTCTGCCAATTACAATAGCTTTTGGATGATTATTGGACCGACTCAACTGAACGAGTTGCATGTAGTCCATTAGCCTAATTATAACTGCAATATTTAGCGCACACCATGCATAATGTCACACTTCTGGCATTACGCTACCTTTGTTAGATACAGAGTCAAGCAATGTAGTAACAAACCACACTGTGACGGTACATTCCCTCCCTGCTCCTTTAGAGTAGAGTAGAGTAGTGCTGCTCAGATGGTTTAGCTGTTTGACAGCAGTGAGGAGAAACCAACTGTTATTTATGATGGTTGGTGATTGTCGACTGCGTTATTTGGTCTGTAAAAGGTAAACAGGAAATCACAGGTACTCCTGTACTTAAACGTACTTGAAAACTTACTTGAATATTCAATACTGAGCAGAGTTCCTCACTTAAAAAGACACACACACACACACACACACGCACACACACACACACACGCACATACAAACACACATATAAAACGCTCAAACCCAAACACACACACACACACACCAACACATACACACACACACAAGCTCCGTTCCGCCCGCAACCACAACAAACAACGGTACGCCAGAGCTAATCCCGTGTCTACATGCCAGTGTTCTCCCCTGTTTAGACTCTCCTGTAATGAAAGGGCCATTAGACATTAGGCCAGGCGTCACATGAAAGCAGACACACAAACACTCCCAGCCAACACTGCTGCTAATGAGGACGGCCAGGAATGGGGCTTCCCCTGGTCCCGCGGTGGATGACTCCAATGTGTACCCCCCTCCTCCTGCTCCTCCTACTGCTCCTCCTCCTCCTCCTCGTGGAGAAGTGGCTCCTCTGATGTGTCCTCCTTCATCTGAGGGGTTTCCAGTCTGATCTGGGTGTGCTGTCGCGTCGGCCCTTAGATGTAAAGCGTCAGATGTTAGGGTGTTAGATTTGGCTAGCTGTACATTTGCTACCACTCCCGTATACGTTAGATGTTGGTGTTCGATTTGTTAGGTTCTGCTTTATGCACACCTCAGTTATACTGAATACTGGAGATATGTGAAGATGTAACTGGTATTATAATATGCAGTTACCCAGCTCTTTTGAGGGCAGTATACTGACCTCTGAGCAGAGAGAAACAGAAATAGTAACCTGGTGGATATGGTTCCAATGCACACTTTTTCGCAGCTATTTCTCTGAGAACCCATTTTGCACTTTGTGTACCTACGCTATGCACAAATCTTTAAAGCTGTAGTAGGTAGGATTTGAGTGTTGTATTGAGAGACAACTGAAAAAAGTGGAAGAGAGCAAGGTTTTATATATAAGAAACACATAAGAATTTCACCTCCCTACGTGTCTTCAACATTGAGAAGTGCTGCTAACATTGACATGTCAGATGGACTCCACGAACCAATCATAGAAATGATATCCCGATTGTTCAGCAATGAGCAGGGAACGGTGTCTGAAATCAAAAAGATCTCATACAGAGGCAGGCGCAGTCATCTAGAAACAGATATTCTCACAGAGCATTTCAATCATTGGTTACGGGTGGCTGTGGAATTTCTTCACGAATTTCACTCAAATACAACTCTTAAATCTTAACTACAGTACCTTTAATGTGTGACCAGAATGTCCATCCTGATGCAGTAAAATGTAGCTGTATTCGTTCACATATGCACTGCCCCGCAGGAAACAGTTGAAGAAACGCTTTCAACCTCTCAGTAATTGCCACTCAGCAGAATAATTTTGTATCTCACTCAGTAAAAATTATTTGTATGCTTAGATCTTTTACAGAATTCCAATGATGAATGTAATGAATGATCATCAAATTTGTGGCCGACTAGAAACTCCAGACATGTCTGCCTGACATTCAAAGGGCTCATCATATGGTGACCAGCTCAACTGGCGCAGTATCCAGTGGCCCGCCGGCTGTGCGATTTGCTACTGCCAAGACAACCCATGTGGAAGCAGAGATAGACAAGTTCAAACTCTCCACCACAATGTGGGGTAGGATTAGGTGATGATAAGGGAGTCAGGATGTAAAATGTATCGCGAGGAAGTTTATGGAGGTCAGTCGCAACCTGACAATGCACGGAACCACTGTGACGTATGGATCACTAATTCCTGTGTCTCCGAGGTTACAGAGTATGTGGAGTCCCACAGTCAACACTGAAATTATCTTTTTCTGGGCCCTTAGATGAATCGTGGATCTATAGCGTTTGTCTACATGCCTGGGATTGAAGTCTGCCATCTACCTGTTGGCATCCTTGAGAAAGATGGCTAACCATTACTACAGTGACTCTTCGTTCTGATAAAACTTGTAACCCTAACTCACATCTGCGTCCACACACATCATTTGGAATAAAGCGTTGTTCCCTCGACAGTCTTGTATACTTCATATTCTTTATATACCATACTTTAATCAGGTTTTCATACCTCTTTTGTGTTTTTATCCAAACAAAAATATTTATAGTTTTAGTAAGCCAACAATCTCCTGTGACCCTATATGCAAATGAGGTGAGCCCAAGTGGGCTCTGGACACCAACGTTGAGAACCCTGCCTGCTCCTGAATGACATCTCCGACTTCAATGAAAGTGCCTTCGGATAATAGCATCTAATGTCTAAGAATATCAAGGAGATGTCCTCATTGGTGCAGCCAGTCATGTGCGAAGCAGCGACCGGCAAACCCTTGAAACTCCTTCTTCTCTCTCCTCCTTCTCCATCGTGTCAATCTTCTTCTCCTTTGGTCCACTGTGTTCCACACTCCTAATAAGAGCAATGCCACTTTCCAGTCTGGAGGAATGTGCTGGTCGGAGCCAAATCACTCATACGCAGGCAACAACATACACACACACACACACACACACACACACACACACACACATAGAGCTTTGAAGTTCTGGATGGCCCACATGTTCCTGACGAGATGATTCATGTCAAATGTACTAAATATGAACAAATGAACAAGTGGTCGTGTGGCGCAGAAGGGACCCTTTCTTCCTCAATAACCAAAGAAACGTGTTTTTATGGTTTGTGTTGTTGTATGGTTGGGTTGAGGGTCACGTTGGGCAAAGCGGACGCATCAAGGAGGTACCGGCCAATCAGGAGGCAGATGGGCGAGTGTCAGTTGAATTCTAGGGGTTTAATTACCATGGGCCATGTGTGGAGCACATTGGGATTCACCACCAGAGATCCATCTGTACACACACACATACACACATACATACATACACACCCAAACACACACAAGCATGCCACGCACACACCCAAACACACACAAGCATGCCACGCACACACATGCTCACTTGCACCATCCTCAAAGGGGGCTATTTTATGGGCAGTGTTGGAAGGGGGACAGTAATATAGTGCGCTGAATTTCAGGAATTTATATAGTAGATCTTTTTCATAGTATCTGTTTATAAAGTTATAAAACATATATTGCTTCTCTGTTTTGAATTATAAAAAATATATATGTAACAAAATAATTTAAAAAAAAATGTTACATGTTATGCATCAATGCACCATCAGGTAGATTAGAAATTAATATAACTAATCATGTATTATAGTGAGGCTGTATGTTCAATTGTAAAAAATAATAATATTTAAGTAAAGCAAAACAAATGGCTTTACTTGTTTCTAGTAATTTGATGTCTTCTATTTCCAAGCCTGTGTTGAGTGCTCTTTGGCTTCCACATCATCAGCTCTGTAACAGCTACTAAATCCAGCCATCTTATCCCTCTCCTCTGCCCCAGCTCCCTGTCTGGACGCCTGACCTCTGCCGCGGAGCCGCAGTCTTCAAATGACGCTCATTAAAGTCTGAACGCAGATGGAAGGAAACAACGATGTGTTTATTGAAGGCCAATAAAATATGTGATAAGGGAATACAAAAGGACATAGAATACAATAGGACATAATCATCATTACAATTCCAAAAATTCCAAAAACTCCAAAAATATAGTTGTGCATGATCCTCATGATCCCTCCTCATCACTGTATTCTGGATTCACAGAATACAGTGAGGAGGAATCGTAGATAGATACGATTCACAATAAGTGAATCGTATCTATCTATATCCTAATTGAGCTAAAGTGCCAACAATGAATTGACACGCATGTATCAAAGTCGTAGAACAATGACATTGTGCAACGTCGCAATCATCTGCACTTTAAATAATCAGAGAACGCCTGGAAATCGATTTATTTGCGAATGAATTGTAACCTGGTTGTGTCACTGAAACACCATGCCAAACCATGTCCCCCATCCAACACCGGAACCAGTTTTGGTGGAGAATTGCTGGGTTTGGTTGAACTTCGATAATGAACCATTGTTGTGAAAGCCCTTTGGTTCCCCAAATGGAGGTCACGGGTTCTAGACCATACTGCCCGTGACCCCTCAGAGAGACACACCCACTCCTGCACAGATTGGCGGTTCTCTTGAACCTGTCCAATTTGTAAATCATTCCTCTCATTGGACAATAACAGGGTTTCAAAGTTTTGGGAGATTGCCTCATAACCCTTTCCAGATTTGTGAGCAGCAATGACTGGTGAGGTCTTGTACTCTGAGGTCTTGTATCAGCGTATCAGATGTTTTCTAAGCTAGTCACGGATGTTGACACACTCCTGAATGAGCGCTGCGGACCCGGCAGTGAAAGGTTTGTGTCGCTGGTGTTCTTGATTGTGAGCAAATTAACTCATTGATCATTATGTGATCAGCAACAACTGGTGTTCATCACTTACTACTTCATGTGGGAGCAGCAAGCGTGTCCTTTTCCACACCTTCTTATTTTGACTTCAGCACATTGAAGTATGGTGAACTCTGTTGAAAAATCAGATGTACTTTATTAATCCCAGATGGCACATGAGATTCAGCTACATTTAGAGTATAAAAGGAAGAGCAGTAACTCTGTATGTGCTGGGTGAGGAAAACATAACAATTCAAAGAGAAGACTGAAAGTCGACTGAGGTATACAATCTAAAACTAAGTTATTCATAGCAATTGATTGCAATGATTACTCATGATTACAATTAGGAATTAGAAAAGCTATCTGATCGGTACACGTATACACATATACATATAACATATATCTATATCCACACAATCACACACACACACACACACACACACACACTATCCCATAATACCTCATGCTCATCTCTAAATCCAGCCTGCACATATTTTCCCTCTACATGTTGCTTCCCATGACTCTTTATTAAACCGGTGTTACAGAGATCCCTGCGTGTGTGCGTGTGCGTGCGTGCGTGCGTGCGTGCGTGCGTGCGTGTGACACCTCTAGGCCTCCTTCCTGCCAGGGATAAATCAGGACTCAGGACTCATCTCTGTAGTGGATTGAATCATCCGGTGTTGCACAGGGCACTGGCAGTCCCTGAGTTACTGGTGATCCAGCAGCCCGCCGCCTCCTCCTATCAGGATCCTCCTAAACCAGCCTATAAATCAGCCCAGCGTGTCCGACCTCACAGAGATGGCCGTCCCCACGCCCCGCTTGCCCTGTTCTGAGGTACAGCTGCAGTGGCCTCAATTCAAGCATCTACGTTTGATTGGGGCGGAGGCTGGGGGGGGGGGGGCAGCTGGAGTATTGGTGCAGAGCATGAGCTGTTGTCTGGCATCCTGATGATGTTCATCATGTACAGCTGAAGTAATAATGAGGGATGGATCGTTCCCTCGTGTCGGCTCGGAGGGACAAGGCCAGACAGACATTCTGAGAGCCGTTAAGTAACGGAGGTTTGCATGAGCTGTCAAAGCCCCGTGGCTCTGTGCAGGAAGAAAATACATGGTTTGGATGTAAGGAAGGTGATATGTATGGCATAGCTGATGCCATCTGTTTCAGACAGAGAGCGAGAGAGAGAGAGAGAGAGAGAGAGAGAGAGAGAGAGAGAGAGAGAGAGAGAGAGAGACAGAGAGAGAGAGAAATAGTCTTTATAGAGAGGACAGTCATGATTTAGAGAAAGAAAATTAGAAATACAGAGCGACCAACCAACAGAGAGAGACAGAGAGGAAGAGACTGAGTGAGAGAGACAGAAGAGAGAGACAGAGAGAGTAGTCCATGCCTCGCTAGTCAGCTAGCCCATAAAGCCAAACATTTAAAATTACCTTATGGTCTAAAAATGAAAGAGGAGGAGCTCTCGAAACAGGTACAGGAAGAAAGTGAGAGAGGGAGTCACAGAGGGAGCGAAACAGAGGGAGGGAAGATCTCCCTCAGCCCGTCTGGGTGTATGGGGGTGGATGTGAGCAAGCGGTGGAGCCCGTCACAGCAGATGGCTGAGGATCCATTTAGCTAACAGGGAGAGAGTCTCAACGCCGCACTAATGACGCTGTCATCACCACCACGACACCTCCAGCCTTACAACACACCCCGCCCAACGCCCGCTACATCTGGTGCAAGCCTGGCGTGCAAACGCCACCGCCGTCCGCTTGTTGTTGTAAACGTCTTCAGAGTGAAAGGCTGCAGCTTTGTGAACTGAGCTGATAATCCTTCTGGAATTTAGAAGGCACCGATCACACTACCACCAAATTATTTAATTCCAAAATGTTTATTTTTGATTGGTAGAGCTATGTATGCACTCGGTCCAGTCGTTATTTTTTGAACTAAGTTGTGCAGCACTACAACTTATTTTGCTACACCAATCTTGATTATATCGTAAGGATGTGCTAAGCCTCCCTTTAAAGTCAGCTTGGTTGAAAAAAGTCTGCTGAACGACTAAATAAAATAGTAGTGACGAATGGAGACATGGGATGCGAGTTAACGACTTTTGCGTGCCTCCACGCCAAATGTACTTAACCTTCAGTCCATCCCTCCCTCTCCTCCTCTTCCTCCACACATGGCTGCTACCTCCAAATGAGCCATCTGCTTTCCACAGTATGGAGCGGACAGACGAGGAACCTAGCACAGATGAAGAATGACCTATCCCAGCTGCAATGAATTATTCAGCGTGTGTGTGTCCGCGCGCACGCGCGCGTGTTTGTGTTTGTGTGTGTGTGTGATCAGAGAGTGTGTGTGCGTTCTCTGCATGTGGTATAGTACATTGTGTTATTCATCTAGGCGGATTTACGGAGCATGTTTACAAACATGAACTGGAGGTTTTGGTGGTCGGGGTCATGCAGCCGCACGATCGGAGAACGCCCTAGCGCATGCGCCGACGGGACAATGATCCCAGGGGTCGTGCTGATCAGCTGATAGACACACAGCTGTTCTGGCAACAGTAGAGAGAGAGAGAGAGAGAAAGAGAGAGAGAGAGAGAGAGAGAGAGAGGACTTGATACAGACAGAGAGGGGAAGGGGGGAGACAGGGGGACACTGAGAAATTGACAGAAAGAGACAGAGTGAGACAGACAGACACACAGATACTGAGAAATACAGAGACAGATACACAGGCAGACACACAGAAAGCCAGACAGACAGACAAATGCAGTGTAAGAGACAGAAAGAGACAGCTCAACAGACACAGACAATAATCAAGGTTAACATAGTAAAATGCACAGAGAGAGATGCAGAGACGAACTGTGAGACAAATGGAAACACTGCGGGCCTTGAGTCCATCTCTAGGCCAAGCGTGACATTCGTGTCATTCTGAAGCCTTGTCAGCAGTGGTTTGTGTATATTTATATTTCAGCAGCACATTCGATATTAACAGCGCGCGTACGCTTCTGAGGATGATGCCAGAGCCAGAGGCTATCAGCGCCCTGGGCTAACGGACCAAGTAAGACCCAGTAAGACCCAGTCAGACCCATAACTCTGTTCAGCTTCTGGGAGGAGACCAGGGGAGGCGGAGGAGGGAGGGGAAGGGAGGGGCTGCCCATAGATATTTCAACGCAGTAAAACTGACTGTATACACTGTGGTGTGGGAGAACCCTGAAGTAAAGAAACAGTGCAAATCTGGCCGGTCCGGAACCGGTCCTGGATGATGCCGTTGAACAGGGGCAGGTCCACCGAGGTCAGCTTGGCTAGGTTCATGTCCCTCATGGACATGAGGAGGATCTGGGAGGGGAAGGGGAGGTCATCAGGGCAGAACAGCTCGTCGTTATTTAACAGATTTATCGTCTCTTTTACTTTTTTACCTGCGGCAGGAGCATTGGGGCTCCTGACACATGACTAGCTATAGTTTATCCATCTTCACCTCCCAGCCCAGAGTCCCAGAGAAACACTAAATAAAACTCAGAGGGACGGCAGAGCCGTCCTGACTGGAACTCCTCGCGGCCATCCATCATCGGCTCCCCAAACGCCCCCTCCCCTCGCAGTGGGGTACTTCACAGTACCAGAGGATACAAATGAGCTATTAAACAACAAACAAACTGTTGTTTAACACCCCCTTCTTGGCAGTACACAAAGGAGTGACTTACGACTCAGCCTTCCCCCCCCCTCCCTAAGAATCTAATAAATAATCTAATAAATAAATCAATAAATAAAGTGGGGAACTGCGGAGGAAAGGTATGAAATGATGAGCCCTTTTCTAGGGTGCTGTTTCAACTTTTCTTCCCCCCCTTTGATACATTTTTGATCACAGCCCGGCCCCCTGCGGGGCGTTAGGCACACATTTTCCTGGTGTCAACCCCCTCCGTCTGAAGTCACTCTCTCATCAACGTGTGTGTGTGTGTATCTGTGTGTGTGTGTGTGTTTTTATGTGTGTGTGTGTGTGTGTTTTTTATGTGTGTGTGTGTGTGTGTGTGTGTGTGTGTGTGTGTGTGTGTGTGTGTGTGTGTGTGTGTGTGTGTG
>JAOPJL010000125.1:10801468-10812956 GCA_027123545.1 Trisopterus esmarkii
CACACACACACACACACACACACACACACACACACACACACACACACACACACACACACACACACACACACAGACTGGATCATCACAGTGGACTGTATCGACACCAACACACTGGGATCATTGAAGTGAGCTGTATTAACACAACAGGACAATCACAGTGGAGTGTCTGAACACACATTGGATCAATGAAGTGAACTGTATAACCACACACACACACTGGACGATCACAGTGAACTGTACCAATAACACACCGCAATAAAGGTTTTATTTGTTGACGTTAAGAAACAACAAAGTTATCAGGCTGGTTCACTGAAACAAGCACAGCGGTACTACTGGTCAGCAGCCCCTTCGTGCTTTAAGCTTATGAACACTTACCTTTAAAAGTTGGAAGTCGTAGAAACAGCCCAAAAAAAAAAAGGCGCTGGTTTAGCGAAAAAAGATTAGTAAGTCTGAGCAACAACAAGCCGAAGTAGTCGTCTGGTGTGTAGTGTATAACCTACACGACTGAGAGGAAGAGGGAGAACACAGCACAACAGAGCGCCCTGCACACCGCCGTCCCGACCGGGCTGAAGAATTAAAAGTTGAGCTGTTCGTGAATCCTGCCTCTCGCTCTGCACTCGCGAGCTCGTGCCGGTTTACGAGGGTGACGTCACATGCCCAAACGCTCCCGTGATCGAGCCCCGAGCTCCGCGGTCTGTCCGCAGTTTACAGACATAATCTTTAGCCTAACATTATAATATAATATAGTCGAATGGGATTAGAATACAGCACGAATTAATTTAATCTAATTTACTTATTTTGGTGTAATTACATTTGTATTATAATCATTAAACTTATTTACTGGTTGCTGATACGCCCCCTGTCAATATATTTAATATAAAAATTGCAAAAAGCCATCTAACCGCTGCTGTCTGAATATCATCTTCATCTAGGCAGTCTTGACTAATTTCTCGACAGTGACATCTAGTGGAGAGGTTTAATTTTCACCGCCGATCCGTCAATGTTATGAGGCCTATGCTACAACCCTTATCACCTCCTAACCCTTTCAACTAAAACATTGCGCATCGTAATATAAAAAAATTACAGACGTAAGGTTCCAGACCTAGAGTGGTGATAGTGTTTTATTTATGTATAGTAGTTATATGAGTTCACTCAGCAGTCATTAGACCACTGTTTCACTTAAAACTAGAAATTAAAACAAAAATGCATAAAATAACATTTGAGAAATTGTATTACAATTGTTGTATTACATTGTTGAAGAATATTAAAGTTGTTTAAGGAGACGCATAAGTGTATACAATAGTGCTGTGTCCCAAGATGTTGATAAGAAAAGGTTACAAATTACAAGTAAAAAAAATACATTGAGAACAACTCTCAACTTTAGTAAGCACATAGAGCTATTTATATCATCAGATGGTAATATATATGGGTGTCTATGTGAAATGAGGGTTAGGCCACCAAACCCTAGACCAGAAAAGGTAAAGTTTGGGTGAAGAATGGAGATAAAGGTCAACTCCCCCCTCACACACCCGTTACCTGTGAGACCTGTTTGGACTCAGTGACTCTGTGGCCAGATGCTGGTCATTCTGTCGCTGTCCACCATGTATCTATTGTGTCCGTCCATGTGTCTGCGTTTAGTTGTGCCTCTGACTCCGCCTCTCACCTGTACAACCTGACGTGGTTTCCCGCCTTTTGTCCTAATTTTTCCTTTAATTAGAGCTGGACGTATAATGTAACTAAATACACCGAACTGAATGGAGACATCAAGAGAGTTCTCTGAGGCAATAAGAAATCAACCATTCCATTGTGAGGATAATCATAAGTGGAAGACGTTTAAGGCAATTGCCGTCATGCCCAGGTCCACCTTTAAAGAAGGCCGTCCTAGCAAGTTCGGCCCAAGAGCAGGCCGTAAGACGCTTAAAGAAGTCTCAGATGCATGTACATTGATGTCACAGTACATGCATATGCTATTAGAAAGAGACTGCACAAGTATGATTTGCATGGGAGGTGTGCAAGGAAGAAACACTTGCTTTTCAAAAAGAAACATCAAGGCAAGACTTGCCAGAGAACACCTAGAGAAAAAAAAAAAAAAAAAGACTTCTGGAACAATGTGCGTTGTACAGATGTATACAAAACATAATTATTTGGGTACAGTAACCAGAGCCATGTTTGGCGCAAACCAAAGACAGTATTTAAGCACAAGTACCTCGTAGGGAGGAAATGTCACCGTCTGGGGCTGTTTTTCTGCAGCAGGGCCTGGGCCAGCTCACCATCATAGAATCCACCATGAATTATTTATTGTACCAGAGAGCGCTTGAGGGAAATGTGAGACCATCTGTCAGAAAATTGAAGCTGAAGGGGATGTGGACCATGCAACATGACAATGACTCAAATATGACAGTAAATGCACCGAGGAATGGATCAAAAGAGAGAAGTGGAGAGCTCTGGAATGGTCAAGTCGAAGCCTGAGTCGTCATCCTATTGAGATAGTGTGCGGTGATTTTTAACTGTGGCTGCAAGCACCCCTCAAAGCTCACACAGATGAAAGTATTCTGCATGGAGGAGTGGGATGAACTTCTTCCCAACCGATGCCCAGCAGAAAATGGCATTTTGGTTCATTCTTTGTCAAATAAATTATAAAGTAAGATCCGCATTGTCTTTTGTTCTATTACACCACATCTATCTATCTATCTATCTCTCTATCTCTCTATCTATCTATCTCTCTATCTATTTACATATTGTTTGGAAAGAAGATCAAATATTGATAGGTCCATATTTCCTAAAAATAACTACATATTTCATGGGGTGTACTAACTTTTTCACATGACTGTGCATTGTTTTAACCCTTTACACTCAAGGCATATTTATGTATGGCAGACACAATTCTAACCCATTACACTCTCCCTTGCGTTAAAAAATGTCCTCTGACATATATACTCTTGTTATGTAATATTCAGTTCACGTGAGTCTACACATAGGCGCAGGCTTTGGTCTTTCTGTCCCAGCAAACCACTGGGGAAGAATTCGCTGACGCCAATTTTCTGGCCCTCTGTCAAGAACATGCTCCTTTACCTCGTTATACAGGAGTTTGGGAATGGAGTTGTACGTTTTCTGAACAGGCTTGTCATCTGTTGTGTGGATCTTCAGCTCCAAGTCGGGACTGTAGCCAACGTCCCCCTTACTATTGAGCAAACGTGTCGGATTCTTCTTAGAGCATTTGCTGTGCAAACTCCTGCTCACATTCAAGAAGGTGGTCTAAGTCAACAGGAATGGATACTGGCAAAATCATCTTGAGCCCTGTTCTTATGATCTCAGTCTCTGGAACTTTCGGCAAGCCCTTCATCAGTTTGCCTCCATAAGTAATAACTCAAATCAGAATCGAAAATCAGTCACTTGACCAGCATGAATCCTAAATACTCTACATGGCAACGACGCCGCTACACCTGTTAACCTAACCAAACAAGATACCCGATCAGCAACCACTGAGGTTGGGGCTGTGTGAACACACACTGCTTCTACTGGTTGAGTCTCTGACATAGACTCTGAGTCCTCTTCATCAGATGCTTGGTGCTGTCCAACATCTGTCTGTGGCGTTTGAGGTTCATCAATGAGGTCACCGATAACAAGCAGGCGAACCATCCCTTGGTGCTCAAGTCAAAGAGTTTCTGATCAGTCTAATCCCAAATCTCCTTCAACCTCGTCTTGGATTGATACTGCACGCTTCCAGAGCAGTTCTGTGTTGGCAGAGTTGGTCAGCTGATGAAGCTGCAGCTAGGTCTCCCTTTGTAGTTCTCAGTGAGCAGCCATCTCTGGAGACCTGAAGTCTGTCAATGCAATGGCTCAGGAAACAGGAAATCAAGATACCACAGTGTTTGGTTGATTAGCACCTCTTCACCATGATGAGCTTATCCCGGACAAGCCCCCACAATTGTTGCTCCCATAGCCTGGTAGGAGAGGTGTGTTCATAAACCCGACAGCTGTATTCATAAAAGAAAAAGAGGCGCAAAACGTTAACGTTTGTTCAGCTGGATTTATTCTCCCATTCCTGTAAATAGTAAATGCAAAAAAAAAAAGACCTCTCAAGTTCATCAACAATCACAGTATTTAACGTGTAGGAGATACCACAAGATCTTCAGAAAACACTATTAATGGGCGTTCTGTTACGTGTATGTTAAGTGCAATTGAGTGATCCGTTTTATGACTGATGCCACCTACCGGCGGAAGTTATTAGTGCTGGGCCATGCGTCTTGTATGCTGTCATGGTTACCGGCCGTCAGCGTTTCTCACACGATCAGAACGCGAGGCGCTCCGCTGCTCTCGTCTATTTAGCCAATTCTCTAGTTACAAGTTGGCCTTGGAAAACGTTGTTGTTTTACCCTATTTTAAAGCGACCATAAAGGAAGAGTTAACTGGAGGAACGTGTCGCCTGCGTGGTTTCTTGGAAGAGGAGTTATCTAACTAATCCAACTATCTAACTCGGCGCCGGGGGTAAAGGGCAGCACACTTAATAACACTCAACAATTAAAAATATGGTATTATGTTAATACATTGAATCACTCAATAAACCACCTTACGTGAATAACTTAGCGGTAAATCTACCGCTCACACTAGTTACACGTGTGAACGCGCTATAACGGCGCGTTCACACCATAAGCGGCGCGGCGGTGCGACTCCACACGAAGTCAACGTACAGACGCGGATGGAGTCGCGCCGCCGCGTCGCTTTTGGTGTGAACGCGGCTTTACAGGAACACGTTTTACAGGATGTGAACAATATGCTGAGGCTCGTTATGTATCTGCAGATGGGTTAACCAAACCAACGGAGCAATGATACCTTACCTTAAGCTAAACATCAACATGTTAGCACCTCACTACAAAACAACTAAACTCGACACATCGCACGTTATCATCATTGATTCACTGCACTGTTTTCCCTGCACTGGGGTACTTGCATGAGAACATCAACCCTGCAGTGTGTAAAACAAAACGAGGTGAACACACTGCGGTCAGGTTGACTGCTGTATTTACTCTGCCTCTTAAAGGAGTTCAGGTTCCTCTAGCGCTAGGCCCCATCTAGTGACCTTTCTAGATATCTCACTAACAACAAACAAGAGGGTAGAAGATATATGTAGGTATCTATTTTTTAACATTTAACCTGTTATTTAAAAACGGAACTGTAATATAGCCCTTAAGACTTTCGTAGGTCTCTATGCCATTTGGACTGTGTATACTGTACACAGGTACAACTTTAAATGAAACACATTGTGTTTTACTGCCAGTATGTCTGGCAGACACGATTCCAACAATTAATGTTCAGGGAATCGTCCTGTATGAACCAAAGCCATAGCAAATCGATCGAAAAATATTGAAATGATTTAAAAATCGATCTGCGGCTGAACAGTCCTATCCCCGTCGAGGGCCCGTTAAGCCCCGCCCACTCTGGGCGCGGCCACGGTCTGCATGATGTCAACCGGAAACGGGGGGGCGGGGCTAGATGACGAGGCGATGCCTGCTGTCAGCAGCAAAACAAAACGCCTCGATGCCTTACAGCAGCGAGTCTGCTGGTGCCGCTGCTGCTTAGTGAGCTAGCCCTAATCTGTCGTCGTTACACTTGTTTTACCGACAAAATGCTGAGGTCCTGCTGCGCCTACGGCCTGGGCTTGTTCTCCATTCTCCTACTGATAGCAGGGATCTCTCTGGTTCTGTCCAGTGTGTTCCCAAACGCCCTCAACTCGATGGTGAAGAAGGTAAACAACCCTCTGCTATGAGACTGATCCAATATGTAATGTGTCTAAAAATACTGAAGTGGGGTACGCGGAAAACGATTGTGTCTTCATAACTAATGGTAGCTTCAGAAGTCATGTTTCACGATGTAAAACAACAGGCCATTTTGTGTAGTTTGTGAAGACTTAATGCTGGCTTTGTTTGTGATTTATTTGGGCACGCCACAACAATATCAACTGACCGGTTAAGATTGATACAAAGTATGTGATTAACGTTATATTTACGTCATGATGACAATTACCACCAAGTGAGGACCAGACCAAGTGTCTTGTTGATGGTTCATGGGTAATCTATAAGGATAATCTCTCCCCACAGGAAGTGGTGTTGGAGAATGGAACTGACTCATTTGAAGCCTGGAAGAATCCGCCGCCTCCGGTTTACATGCAGTTCTATTTCTTTAATCTGACAAATCCCCTCGAAGTTTTGCAAGGGGATAGGCCAGCTGTTCTTCAGAGTGGGCCATACACATACAGGTAACGTACAGATATACATTCGTACAGGAATGGATATACAAACAAACAGACCATACGCATACAGGTATAGATATACATAAATTTATACAGAACACACGCATACAAGTATAGATATGCATACATATAGACCAAACTACACATGTACACATTTACACAAAGAGAAATAAGGATTTTGGGTCTGTTGAAAATACTCTGCATTATAAGCCACATTGATTTTTCATAAATGCTTCATGTCATTGTGGGTTTGGGTTTGGCTGTGATGCCAATATACCAAGTCACAAAGTATGGTTTATAATGGAGCGAAAAGCACTTTTAGAATCATTGTGTCACCCCACATAAATGCCTGCATTTTAAGTGTTATTTGAATTTCATGTTTCTTCTTCCAAGTATTACGTCATATTCTATTTAAGTAAGTAATTTAGTTTCCAGTGAAGATGTACTGTAACTGTTCAACTGAAAATAAGCACTCACAGTTATGTTGGATGCATTTGGAAATACAATTGTAAAATTAGCCTACGTGTCAATATGTGTTAAGGTTTACCTCCAAATATTATGCTGAGGTTCATCAGTCATGTGCTCACTGGGTCACACTTCCTCGGTCAGTCAGTTTCCCTGTATTACTTCATCACTTCTCCAACTATGTGAAACCCTACAAACAGTAAGCCTGCCCCCGTAGTTCTCAGCGTCGATGTTATCCCGACTGCTACGGATAACATTATAATCACATCACATTTTGCACTAGGACGTCTCTTACATCAGGCCTACTTTACCCCTTTTGTTTAAGCAGCGGTAACTATTATCATGTTATCATTAACTTCTCCTGCCCTGCAGAGACTTCTTGGAACGAGCATGTTATAATCCCAAACACCCAACTTTTGTTGCGTTCCGGAGCAACAAACTCACAATCAGGAGGATAATCAGGGTTTTACTGGAATGTGTGTGTAGACTTTTTGAACATACGCTATGCAGGGGTTACCCTCTGGTTAATATTTGACTACAGCGAACACTGGTATTATCATAGCAGGAAGGTTTGCCAGTCATACACAGAGAGTTCAATGTGGGACCACCACACACGGTCTGGCTCTAGAGGATTGGTATGTCTAGTGAGTGTGAATGAATGCCCCCCACTTTACAACACATTAAACAAACAAAAGAGCATTTTCACCAACAGACTTCTGTCAATGTAATGCAGAGCGGCCAGGCTGAGGAGGTCCGTGGTCCCTATGGCCATCCAGCTGTTCAACACCTCAGAAAAGGGGAAGAGAGAGAGTTTAACTCCTCAGCATGAGTCCCTCTCTCTCTCATTCACTATAGTTGACAGGCTATTAGCCCCCCTGGCTTGACTGTGGTCATAAACCCTGCTGGCTTTTAATCTACCATAACAATTTATTTATTCTGAAGTCCTTAAAATATATCATCACTGTTCATTAAAGTATATAATTCTGTAATATAAGTCAAACAATTCATGTTCATATCTTGTTCATACTCTCACCATATTTATATTAATATTAATATTATATATATATTTTACTTTTCACTTTTCTGTTTGAATTCAATTCAACAAAACACATTATCTGAAAACCTTACCCCTTTATTTTATTAGTGTTCTATATTCCTTCTACGTGTGTGAGATATGTGTGTGTATGTGTGTATATGTTACTGAATAAAGTATCTATCTAGCGGGTAGGACAGGTTATATTGGTTAGGAGGAATTCCCACAGCATACCTGAAGGCGCCCTTAAGGGTGAGTCATCACTATTTTCCCGATATAGGTGAGTCGTTTTTCCCATGGGTGTTGTGGAAGAAACGTTGCCCATTTTTAGCAGAGACAAGAGTTGAGCGGATGCTCATGAAGCAGTACCGTCTCATACAAGCGAACGAGAACCGTGATGGTTCCCATTAAAACCAGATGGCCGTACCCTTACCTGCTAAATAGTGACGCGTGTCTGAAGTCACCACATGTCTTGCTGGATATAAAGCTGCTAAACGTCGACTCCGTCCTGAGTAAACCCTCTTCCCACAGAGAGTACCGGCCCATGGAGGAAGTGGTCTTCTTGGACAACGGCACCAAGGTTTCCGCCGTCAACCCCAAGACCTACGTCTTCCAAGCGGACATGTCTGTAGGCCCCGAGAGCGACCGCATCCGGACGGTGAACATCCCGGCCATGGTACGGCAGGAGAACCACGACCACCCCCCAACCCCCCCTACAGCTAGTCGCCACTGTGTGTTTACAGTCTCCTGAGTGTCTTCATCTCTCCTGTCGCTCTCTCTCCCCTCCCGCACGCACGCACGCACACACACGCACGCGCACGCACACACACACGCACACGCAGACGGTGATGGAGAAATTCAAGGACAGCCTTTTGGCGAACCCGATCTCGGCCTACATGACGTCGAGCGGCGAGGGCGTCTTCACCACGCGCACGGTGGGGGAGCTGCTGTGGGGGTACCAGGACCCCCTCCTCAAGGCCATGAAGACCCTCGTCCCTGAGCTGGACGACATGTTCGGCCTCTTCTACAAGGTAGCCAGACCAGATCACGGGCTGTAGTCTCGTGGAATGAGGCTTTATCCTGAAATATATGAATGTTGGTTTTTTTTAGCACCTTTATATTCATAGATGATATTATTTGAAGCTGAGATATATTTATGTGTGATATTATTTTTATCATGAATTATATTCATGGATAAAAAAGAATTTCAGACTCTTATGAAAGGGTGCAACCTTTTTAATGTTAAATATATGAACTCATAATGTGCCCGGGCAGAATAATCTAGTGGTAAGAGTGTTTGACTCCTAGCCGAAAGGTCCGACCCTCATTGATTTACAGAAACAATCACTATGATTAAATGTAGCAAAGGAACATTCTGAAAGTTTTAGAGAAATACTTTTTGCAGCCAACCAGCTTTTGGTTTTATTGTGTGGTGTTTTTTTCCCCACAGGCCAATGCTACTAATGATGGACAATATGTGTTCTTCACTGGTGAAACAAACTACACAGACTTTGCTAGAGTCGATACGTGGAACGGTGAAAGGTACATTTAATTAAATTATATTCCTTTAAGAATTAGTGATAAGCGAGAGGACTTTTTGATTTTTAATGTAATCAGTGGTGCTGATTGAGTTGTTGATCTTCGGAAACCTTTTAAGACAGTGATGGAAACCTAGAGATGGAAGGTGATTAGGTCTTAATCTCATTACTGTTTCAGAGTTGAAGTTGATCAAGCCTGATTGGTCTCCTCATTTAGAATCAAATCCCTTGTTCACCTGTAATCACAGGCGAATCAAATCCCTTGTTCCCTTGTAATCACAGGCGAAAGCTAGAGTGGACATTACTGTAAGTCTGTTTTAGTTTTCTGGATGTCATTAAAGTGCAGCTGGCGTGTGCACACCTTGTTCTAAGAGTCGTACAGGCTGACAATCAAATGACAAAATGTTATTTGTCCCTCGTTGGGCAATTTAAGACAAATAATGCAAACTGAAGACAACATACAGTACCAGTCACACACACAAGCTTATAGACACTATCACAACAGACAGTATCAATCGCACATACAGGCCTATGGACATGATCAAAACATACACTATCAATCATACACTCAGGCTTGTAAACAACATGAGAACATACAGCATCAATCACATCAAACATGGCTACCCGGATACAAAACATCTCCTTTCCACCGAGGACATTTGGGATCAAACCCAGTGCATAAACACAAACCGGGAGTCTCACCCCCTGAACCCCTGGGCTGCACTTGTCCGGTTACCAAACTAACTGTATTAGGTCGGCTCAGAGGCCCATAATGAGTGTGTGTGCTGCTTCCTGCTTCCGCCCGCAGGCAGCTGGCCTGGTGGACGTCGGAGCAGTGCAACATGATCAACGGCACCAACGGAGCCTCCTTCCACCCCGTGGTCACCAAGGACGAGACGCTCTACATGTTCTCCTCCGACCTCTGCAGGTGGGTGGGGTCTGGTGGGGGGTCGGGGGTGTTGGGGTAGATGTAGCTTCAGCGCTAGCCAGCTAGTGCTGGAGCTAACGCTAACGCCAACTCCCCGCGCGAGGGTCTCGGGATGACGGAACATACGGTCATGGGATCAGAATGGTTTGATATGGGTGGTTTGGTTGCTTGCTTGTGTCTTGGGAAGGACATTGTGGAGGGATTAGGTTATTCTTGCCTTTTTCTCACTTTGCTTTATCTCCTCACAAGATCCTCACAAGAGTCAATGAAAAGGTCTCATTGAATCCCGTCCTTTTATGCGCCCGTTATGAGCACAGCTTTGTTCGGCTACTCCCACCACTATTCCCGTAGTCGTCTTGAGAATGCCCAAAGTCTGAATAAGCCTTTTCTTCGGCGTGGTTCAGGTCTGGATGTCAGGATCAGGACCCAGACTTAGCCCTGCGTGCTCGCCGGGCCGCCCAGGGTGGCCCTGAATCCCTGGAGCCGGCTGGTGTCCGCTCGCCTCTCTCTTGTGCAAAGCAACTGTTGGCCCCCCTAGCTCATACACAATGCATTCACCTTTAACCTAAAGACCTGCTGGCCAACATCAAGTGAGGGTGAAATAAAAAAACATGTTTTTTACATGTTGCAAAATGATGACTTTTAATAGCAATGCGTTTCACTGTGATAATAGGATCATTTGTACGTCTTGTGACTCATTTGGTTTTAGCCTGCAGGATTTCCTATCGACCCCAGACATTGGTTGGCCATTCAGCTCCATTCAGGTCCATTCAGTTCCACTCCCCTACCAGGAGGGGGCAGTGCTGGGAAGGACATGGAGCACTCATGGAGCACTCAGTTCTGCACTCAGTTCTCAGTACCGGCCCAAGTGTATTAGACTTGCGTTTGCAAACCTTTAATCATATTTCCCACTAAAACGACCAACCAGGACGAAATGAATCCTCCAAGTTGACTTTGTGAAAACAACAACAACAACCACATTATTATTATTTTTAAACCTAAATCCCCGCGTCCTCCCCCAGGTCTCTGTACGCCACGTACGTGGAGGACGTCACCGTGAAGGGCGTCCCCGGCTTCCGCTTCTCGCCGCCCAGCAGCGTGTTCGCTAACCTGACGGTGAACCCGGACAACGCGGGGTTCTGTGTCCCCCCGGGGAACTGCCTGGGCTCCGGGGTGCTCAACGTCAGCCCGTGTAAACAAGGTGAGCGCGCCGTGGGGGGGGGGGGGCGGCGGCCCGCGGCGCCCGCCCGGGGCGCCCGGGCGGCCGCGGCCCC
>JAOPJL010000125.1:10814370-10824847 GCA_027123545.1 Trisopterus esmarkii
ATATCCTTCAGGTAAACCACCTCTAGTTTATATCTATATCCTTCAGGTAAACCACCTCTAGTTTATATCTATATCCTACAGGTAAACCACCTCTAGTTTATATCTATATCCTTCAGGTAAACCACCTCTAGTCTATATCTATATCCTACACTGCCTTCAGGTAAACCACCTCTAGTCTATATCTATATCCTACACTGCCTCCAGGTAAACCACCTCTAGTTTATATCTATACACCATGTCTAAACATACTTTATATATATATATATGCTACACTACCTTTAGGTTGACCTCGATTACATTGTTATGATTTATACGCTATAGGATACCAATCAGTCACAGTGTTCAACAGATTGTATTTCTGGCTGAATCCATGTACTTTTTATATTCTTAGAAATAACTAACTGTAGCTCACTAGGTCTGACCCCTAGAATAACTAACTAGGTCACTAGGTCTGCCTACTGTGTAATAACTAACTAGCTCACTAGGTCTGCCTACTGTATAATACTAACTAGCTCACTAGGTCTGCCTACTGTGTAGTAACTAACTAGCTCACTAGGTCTGCCTACTGTGTAATAACTAACTAGCTCACTAGGTCTGACCACTAGAATAACTAACTAGCTCACTAGGTCTGCCTACTGTGTAATAACTAACTAGGTCACTAGGTCTGCCTACTGTATAATAACTAACTAGGTCACTAGGTCTGCCTACTGTATAATAACTAACTAGGTCACTAGGTCTGACCACTATAACAAATGATGAATATCCATGTCCATCCAGTGGTTTATATGTCAGGCAACGTCAACTACAGAGTGATGTTGTCTCGTGGGCGCTGCGTCTGGACCTTTGAACAGCACGCCCTGACCCCATGCGTTTTATAGTTGTATGAATGTCAAGATAATCTCTGAGCACATTGATGACATACTTCCTAGCCATTTTTGTTGCCACATATCAGATGCTATACTGTATCTGTCTTTTACTTCCAGGCAAACAGGCAATGTCCGGACAGTGATTATTCCAGTCGTGTACCTAAATGAGGTACGCATCACGCACTGACAAGCACAAGCACGCACACACACGTACACACGCACACATGCGCACACACACACACGTACACACACGTACACACACACACACACACACACACGTACACACACGTACACATACACACACACACACACGCACGCACGCACGCACGCACGCACGCACGCGCGCGCGCGCGCGCGCGCACACACACAACTATAAATAATTGAAACAACTATTTGATTCCACATTGTGCATCCCCGTCCCGTTTCCTTTTCCCAGAGCGTTGTCATCGACGACGAGTCGGCCAAAAAGCTCCGCGCCGTGGTCGTCTCGAGGAGCGTGGTGTTGAACATTCCGTTCATGCTGATTGGTCTGGGCGTCCTATTAGGCGTGGTCTTCATGGCTGTCATCTGTCGGCAGAAGGGCCCAGAGGTGAGGACCGGAGGGTTTAGACGCAGGTCGTCAGGTGGTCAGAAGGTAGATTGACGTCTCACTGACCAGAGCCTCCTTCCCCCAGGTTCAGCTTGGGTCTTTGAGTGTGTAGTCCTTCATTTACCGATGTTAAGATGCTTTCTCCATTTTAGACTTGGACGCTTTGATTGGCCAAAACACTTGAATCAAAGTTGAATCTCGAAAGTCAAATTTGGATTAAGATGAAGAAGGCGTTAGACAAACGTGCGATGGGTGTGTGTGGGAGGGCGGCGTTTGAATCAGACCGGGTGCTTGGTATGAGTCAGTGATAACAGCCGGACCACCTTCTTGTGTCGTCTGGTTCAGAGCTCGGCCGCGGAGCGACAGCCCCTGCTGAACTCGTAGGCCGGCCCAGGAGCCATCGCAGCGGGAGAGGAGGGGCAAGGCAGCGGCAAGAAACCTCCGATTGGTCCTCGACTCCACCCAACATCACAGCCCCTTTTAATACATGGCTTTTAATGCACTGGTTTTAGTGGAACTGGGAATGTCATCGAACCATTCTCTTCTATCGTGTGTCTTTAACCACTCGGTCGATTTGAAATGAAAGTTGAATATATTTTCTCTTCCCTTATTTTGTTTTTATAGTTAACATACTTGCATTATTCACCTTTTTTACTTGACAAAATGGAAGTTATTATGTCGCCACTTTAATAAAGTCCAATCTAATAGAAATCCCATTATATTAATGTGTTGAGTCTATAAGCCAAAGCAGGAACAGCAGTAAGTTGCTTAAACAGGGAGATCCAACCCTCAGAGATGGTACATGTTTTGTAGTCGTTTTTGAGAAATAATTCATGAATGTTACTTGAGAAAGATGCTGGTGGCACTAACTTCTGGAACTGGTTTAGGTCGAGAAAAATGTTACAAGTTTTAAAATGTACATTTGAAAGTTGTGCAATATGTTCTGATTACCAAGTATGGGGTATCCAAGCCACTCCTGTCTCCAAACAACCCATTCAAATGGCCACAGAAGAGGTGGTGGTTGATAGTTCTAATGCAAGCCTTTCATTGATTGAGTCGTTTACAGTTGCACTACGGGAGCCCTCTTCCCGCCCGTTTGTTTACTGTTACATGAGCATCCAAAGCTGGAGGAGCCAGCAGTTGATTTTTCTTAATAAATAACTGATTATATTGCAGGAACATATAGTATCTGTTAACCTTAACGTTGTGCATGCATCTACACAAACCATTTAACTAATATAATTATGTAATAAATGTGTCTCCATGCCATTCTTATGATTTTTGCACTATTAATAGAGGTATTGTAAGATTGCTGTGTGCTTTTAATTTTTAGTAACAATATCAAATGTTGTGTGTCCATCAGCGGTATTCCTTGTTTTGTGTTTTGTCCATATCATGTTTTTTTTTGTGTGTGAAGAAGTGGAGCACCACTTTAAAAAAAAGTGTTCTATAGCTGAACTTAAAATAGCATTCGACAATATTCTACAATATCTTACTACA
The DNA here is from genome assembly GCA_027123545.1 of Trisopterus esmarkii. NCBI lineage: Eukaryota > Metazoa > Chordata > Actinopteri > Gadiformes > Gadidae > Trisopterus > Trisopterus esmarkii. Next base: position 10,817,326 of record JAOPJL010000125.1, read on the forward strand.
ATGTCTCATACAGATTAAAAAAAACATCTACTGAGCTGTGCACTACTGTTGTCAATAATAAAAAACAAATGATTTAAACATTGTATATTTGTTTTGACCTCATTAATGATTAAGGGACCAATAGATACTATATTAGGCAGAAAATAACATTTTATAGTTATGAAAATGTCATGGAAGTTATTAAAAACTATTAAAATACAACAACTGAACGAAGACAAATGTTAAGGGTAGTTCGTGCGTATAATAACTCAAACTTTAGAAAGGTGTCCAGATCTACAAAGGAATCATCAGATAACATCCGTGTTATCCATGCATTCATTCTACTTTAGTATCATGAGCTACAGCGAGCCAAGTGGAGATGTGGATCCGTCTTCATTTCAAAGGCTAAAGTGTTCACACACTCCACCTTTGACCTCCCTGCCAGGTATTATCAAACTGATAAACAGAAGGAAGACTTTGTTTTATTTATCAATGGTTTGAAAAAGCTTCCCTCTAATTATGAGGTGTCAAATGTTATTGGAGGAAGGTTGGCGATGGCGGTGACAGCTCAGCTCCGCCCCTGACCCTTGATTGCCGTGTTCCTTATAACGGACGAGCCGACAACAACAGGGCAGACTTACTGAGTCAGGCGTCTCGTGTCTTCAGGATGCAGGCCCTCGTGTTCAAGATCACAGTTGTTTTTATTCTGCTGTCTGTGTTGCAGGACTTCCAGGTAAGACATTTCTGGTCGGAGGTGGTGGTTGTGTATATGGTGGTGTGCACCATATACACATACGGTTTATTGTGTAGCATGTACTCAATTGGGTTGTGCATGCATGCTGTGTAGCATGTACTTAATTGTGTAGCATCTGCAGTAGCTACCTATCACTGCTGTGTACGGGGAATGGGGTAAGCCTGGCGATTGTTAGTACTTGCACTTGGTTCTATTAACTTAATTGTGGTTTACAGAGCAATCCTTAATGTAGAAGAGGCATTGTTTTGCTCGTCATATTACAATTCAGCAGAAGATTATTAAGCATACAACTGTTCAGGCTTTGGCAGTTATGTGATTCTAAAATCCCAACATGTGTGTGAGTTAATCTAAGCATGGTATAGTCAACATGTGTTCTGACGGTTTAATGTTAGCACATTCAAATATGGATTTCCTTTTTCACCATCTTTTTGACATTAATGCAGAACATATTGAACCGTATTGAACACCAGAACCGTGAGTGTTCACCATAACTCTAACCAGGCAATGCATCCCTCTTGGTTGTGCAGGTCCAGGCACTGCCGCTGCCCACTAAGCTGGATGGCCTGCTCCAGAGGACCAGACGCTCCCTGCTGTGGCGCTGGAACACGCTGAAACCAGTAGGGGGCAGCTGTCGGGCTCACACCGAGTGTGGCACCAACTACTGCAACAGGTGCGCCTCCTTGCCTTGTTTTCAGATTGAATTGATATTGATTAACTGTACGTCTACGCTCAGGCTTGCTCACAGAGAGAGGGCAGGACCAATAGGGCTGGACCAGAGGCCGGAATTAAACCCGGGTTGGAGTAGCATGTTTGAATATGCAATTTACACAATTTGATGATTTAATTTTTGGTAAAAGGCTAAGGGAATGAAGAGTTGTGCATGTCATGATCCTTCTTGTCAAAGCTAACAATTAACTCTTGGAAGTGGTTTTTCTCTGAGGCATCGGACCATATTTCAAAGATAAAATGTCAAAGATCACAGTTTTTTCTTGATGCTATTCACAAAGTATAGAATGAAATGCTTGGAATGTGAGAACCTTTTGGATTTATCAATCTTTTTTCTGTTATGATAATGAAATATGATTCTTATCTTTGCAGAAACAACATCTGTTCCTTCTGGTTAAACTCTCCCTGAACATTCTGGTTCCACGTCACTGGAACACTGTGGTTCCACTCTATCGGAACATTCCGGTTCCACTCAGAGAATTCCTCAACAACATCAGTGTTGAAGACAAATCAAAGCAGTAAAATATGTAGGACACAGATTTATCTTACAATGCTTATCTCATAAACTTGCTTGACTCAGACATTTAGATTGATTTTCTGACTCTGCTGACCCTGTTGAGTAAATATATAACTAAATATCAATCTGATGATCAGTTTTATTATTTGGCATTAAGCAAAACAAAGCTGTAAATATGAAGTTATGGAGAGGTTCACATGCTGGTCATGACCCCTGAAAACCATTTCAATCGCTTTAACGCCAGGTTAAAAATCTTTAAATGTTTTGTTTCCCAACAAAGAACAATGATGACAGAAACATATTGGAAGATGAAAGAAGAAATACAAAATGTTCATCATGCTAAGTCTTTTGAGTATATATTTTTTATTATAAGCAGTAGTGGATGATCATGTACTGAATATGTGACCAACCCATGTACCCTTGTATATAATGTTTATTATATTTATGTATTTTTACAAAATGTAAATATTTAAATATACTATTTTTCCATAAGTGCTACTGCACACGTTTTGTCCCTTTAGTCTTCAACTTAAACAACAAAAAAACTAAGACTGAGACGATATTATTGCTGCTCAATAATAAAACATAATCAGTTTGTTCTTTGCCTGTTTGTGATTAGCAATGTAAAAAAGGCATTGTGTTGGTATATTATCCCAACACAATTAAGTAGTTTGAAACATAAAAAAATACAAAGAAGTATAAAGAATAATGGATAGCATTGGACAACAGCAGCATACAAACATATGTAATAGTGTATGTATGTAATAGTGAGTTTGTATGAGAAGCATACATTTCTATCTGTCAGCAATACTGCATCAGCAGTTCAAACACTGCTTATGTACTGCATTGCTGTTTCATCACAGTCTTAAAATTCTCTCTAATGCATCTTTTAGTGTTCCTTTTTCACATGGCATGTTTAATGGAACCAGAAACTAGCTTAGAAATGTCATCTTAATTTAGGATTTGGAGCTAATTGATTCTGTTTATTTTCAAATCTCTGCTGGCAGTATTAACACATCCGCAGTATAAAAAAATCATATTAAAACATTTCCGCAAATAATATGAATATAATAATGTCAATAATATGTTCAATATCCCAACCGTGTGTCCATGCATAGCACATGGTTGTTACTAATTCCATTTAAGTATTTCTCAATCTTTATCTAAATCTAAAGTACAAAAATAAATATTAAGTAAATTAATATCCTTCACTTAATTACCATAACTACTAATGAATACTCATTTAATAATAAAAGACACAATGACACGAGTGTGCATCATTGGAGTGTGTCTTTGATGAAGTGTTCTCTGCTTATCTCAATAGGACAGCCCATTCTGACAAGAGTCCGTAGTCCATTCAGATCTTAAGTATTAAGTGTGTTGAAACTGTTATACTAATAACCAATAATTAATTCATCAATTCCATTACCTAATTTGAAGAATATTAATATTGTTTGAAAGATCATGGTGTTAAAGAACATTTTCGTTTCATTAACCAAATTCAGGAATCTTCTTAATATAAAGCAAATATAGTTTTCTCAAACCACTAGATTTAGTGTGGAAGTAGCCTGTGTGTGTGTGTGTGTGTGTGTGTGTGTGTGTGTGTGTGTGTGTGTGTGTGTGTGTGTGTGTGTGTGTGTGTGTCATGGTATTCCACACGATGGTGGTGGTGGACGTTCTGATGGGGTGATGTTGTGTGTGTGCACACGCAAGAGCGCACACACACGCAAACACACACTCACGCACGCACACGCACACACATAAACGCATTCACCACATACATACCGTGGCGGTCTAGTTACTCAGTCACGTGCACATATCACGGATTGACCAATAGTTGAATCCCGCTGTCCCATACATACTGACACAAATTTGCTATAAACGAAGCCCTCTCATTGGCCAAAGCGTTCGTGACGCAATAACTCCAGCCGACCACTCGAGGCGCCCCGGTGCTGTGAGCGGTGCGTGCAGCGGCGCTGTGACGGTGCGCCTCCGAGCCCGAACCCATCACCGGTGCCGAGTGGAGCCGCTCAGCCCATAGCGCCGCAATGCCTTGCTCTGAAGTCACGGGCTTCCACAGGACGGATTTAACTCCCCTCTGTTGACGCGCGCATTCTGCGATGTGAATTCAGGGGATCAGCAGAAATATTGCATTTGTGAGGATGTGTCTTCTAAAGCAAGTCTTACGGAGGGATGTGGAGATGCCGCTGAACGACCGCTCTTCTTAAGTAAGTTGTTATATGCTGCTCTGTGTGTTGTTTTTTTTACATGTGAGGCTACATTGGGCTATTTTGATATGCTAATTACCCGTTACTATGGGGGTCCCGTGCTCTTGTTTTTCTGGACATGCTGTTTATTCTGAAGGTGTTCAACGTCGGCGCCTTCCCTCTCAAAATGCATTGCTTGTGCAGAAATGTGAAGGTGTTCTAATTCGGCCATAGACTTCTGAAAGTCATCTTAACCTTGTTCTCCCATGTACCATGTTCTCCAGCAACATCTTCATGTTCTCCAGTCACATCTTCATGTTCTCCAGTCACATATTCATGTTCTCCAGTAACATATATCATGTGTTCAACTGACATCTATCATGTTCTCCAGTAACATCTTCATGTTCTCCAGTAGCATGTTATCCAGCCCAGTAACATCTGCCGTGTTCTCCAGTCCAGTAACATATATCAGGATCTCCAGGAACCACATCACATGTTTTTAAGAAGCTGCACACCCTTGCAGATCCCCCACTCTGCGTTCTTCTCCACATTTCCTCCTTGCTATTTACAGGATATTTTCTTCCCCTCTGGGGGGGCTAGGGTCGGGGTGTCATACAGATATGGCCTGTTAATCCCTTTGAGACTGAGCCTGTGATTAAGGCTACACACATAAAATTGAATTGAATTGAAGAGGAATTAGAGGCAACTTTTAAACGTTAAAGCTTCCACATCAATGTGGAATCATTTGTAGATTTTAGATTGTAGTTTTATTTATGTATTAATACTTAAAGGGTTTTCCTTACAAGGACGAGGCTCTGAATAATTCTCATGCTTACCATCCATCTTCCCTGCATACTAGAGGCCAGAAGTAGCCTGGGAAGAAGGCTAACTTGCTCGGGGACACTGATTCGACGTGGCAGAAAGGCACAATAGTTAGACCAATCACGTCCATGCTGTCTCACACAATGCACTCTGGTTTCCCCTGCATCCGTTCTACAAAGCTGGGTGTCTGTCTCCAGCTGCTCAGGAGGTCTGACACCCCGTTACATAATACCAGCAACACTCCTCGTCCTCGCCTGGAGAATTCTTAGCATATATGCTAGTTTGTCCTTTGCCTGTGTGTTAAGAGCAACACAATTAAATAGTTTGAAACGTTACAATATATAAAGGAGTGTAAGGAATCATGGATAGCATTGGGCTTCAGCAGCAGATGTCGTTTAAAGACATCGTCATTGGAAATTATGTCGAGGTTTTCCATACATGTAATATGTATGTGTCATAGTGTATGAGTATGCATGAAAAGCACACATTTCTATCTGTCTGCAATACTGCATCAGCAGTTCATACACTGCTTATGTACTGCATTGCCGATTATATCACAGTTTAAAAATTCTCTCTAATGCATCTTTTAGTGTTCCTTTTCCACATGGCATGTTTAATAGAACCAGAAACTAGCTTAGAAATGTCATCTTAATTTAGGATTTGGAGCTAATTCATTCCGGTAATTTACAAATCTAGGCCGGCAGAATTAACATATACATATGTAAGAAACCGCAGTGTAGAAAGTCTTGAAAACATGACAGCAAATAAGTGGATGCTGAAACACATTTTCTCTCCGGCTGCCTTTGCAGTGGGGTTGCCCTAGTTGCAGTGCAGACAGTTGAATAACGTTGTACGTTTGTGTGTGTCTATGTGAATGTGTGCGTGTGTGCTTGTGTGTGTGTGTGTGTGTATGTGTGTGCTTGTGTGTTGCTGTGTGTATGTCTGAGTGTGTGTGTGGCTCTGTGAGTGTATGTGTGTGTCTGAGTGCGAGTGTGTGCATGAGTGTGTGTGTGTGTGTGTGTGTTGGGCCTAGGTAGAGAGAGGGGGAAGGTTCACTGAATCACGGCAGACAGGACAGACAGGACCCTGGGAGCAGACAGCAGGACTACAGACTAGAGGAGAAGCCTGTGCTTCTGCAGGATGCATGGGGGGGAAAACAGGCTACTCACTTTTTCGCCTTTTATAAATCTCTGCTTCGTTATTCAAACACACATCCCCCTCAGAGGGCTGAATCATGCACGGCATGGACTCATATACCTGCTAAGCACTTCAACACTTCGATGTGGCATATGAGGAAGGAATTGGGATTATTATGGTCGGGTTACTCTAACCGGTAGCCTGCAGACACGTGGAGGTTCCCCTGCGCTCTGTTAACCGGGCCCGTCTCCTCCTCCGTTCCCAGGAGTCTCCCCGACAGCAGAGCATGAGGCCGGGTGTCCGGCGGTCAGGATGATCCGCACGTCTAGTTTCTCGGGAGACACCTGGCTCTCCTACCGCTTCTCCCGGGTGCAGCTCCCCGCCTGGCAGCCCCCCGTCCAGACCCTGTGCCCCCCAGGGCCGGCGGCCCCCGGGCGGCCGGCCGCCTGCTCCACGGGCCCGCTGATCCGCGCCGTCTCCCTGCCCGAGCAGGACGTCCTCCGCAGAGAGCTGCCCGTCGCCCCGGGCGACCAGAAGCGACTCGACTCCTGCAGCTACTGGAGTCTCAAAGAGGACCGGGCGGAGGAGGAGGACGAGGAGGAGGAGGAGGAGGAGGAGGAGGAGGAAGAGGAGGCCAGCGACAGCAGCGGTAGGTTGGACTCTGTGGAGGAGGGGCCGCGGCGGGCGCTGAAGCCCCGTGGCGCCCGCCGCGCATCTGCGGGCCGCCCGCGGTCACGCAACGTGTTCCTCCCTCGGTCCTCGCTGGACGAGGAAGGGCTGCTGCACGGTCAACGTGCAGCGGAGGCAGGGTCAGAGGGACGGAGACTTGGGGTACAAACGTGTTCCCTGGACATCACGGACATTCGGCTGACTCTGACTCATAACTTAAGAATGTACCTGCGTGCTTACAAGTTCTTCTATGTTTTGTACTATAGGTGTGTTTTTATAAACGGCAGGATTCTCCCTGAATCAACGAGTTACTGTCTCCAAACTGCTGTTTTCCGTGCGTAAAATATCAAATATAGCCTGTTCAAATGTAGAGGGCGTTTAATCCACGGTTGGCCGAAGTGTGATTTCCTCGAGGGGGGCTGACAGTGGAGGTTGGGGAGGCATTGATGCAGTGTCCTATCCTCCGCTCCACGAGGTTAAATAAATCAGCGATTGGCTGAAAAGTCGCCACCGCTTAGCAGCGCCTTCTGAGCGCGCTACTCCGCTGACCCGCCGCTTTCCACGGGCTGCTCATCGCTTTGCATGGATTCTGATGGGTTGGAAACAGAGATGGAGAGATGGAGTAAGATGTATGGCGAGAGAGAGAGAGAGAGAGAGAGAGAGAGAGAGAGAGAGAGAGAGAGAGAGAGAGACAGAGAGAGAGAGAGAGAG
>JAOPJL010000125.1:10971618-10987876 GCA_027123545.1 Trisopterus esmarkii
TTTTTTTCTTAACCCAATTTATTTTTAATCCCCCAATTCATTCACCAACTTTAACACACTAAAATCTGTTTGCTTTTTTTTTTTTGTTTTTTTTTTTTTTGGGTTGGGGGGGGGGTTTATTGTGTGTGTTAAAGCTTGAGGTTGTGTGTGTTCAGCTACATGAACTGGTGGTCATTTGTATCAATATTTGCATGAAAGTATTGTGTATACTCCCTGAAACTCGATTTTTCAATAAAGAGTTTTTATGTTTTATTAAATTGCCTCAATGTGTTTTTCTTGACAGATTTACAAAAACATAGTTCTAATTTCCTGTTTGGTAGGAAATATAATAATGATAAAAATGGAAAGATATGAATATAAAAAAAGCATAGAAATCGAAACCTAATGCCAAATAAATGCAGCTTTATCAGCTTTAAATCTGGTATATCATTCAAATACAAATCAGATAACTTTTCTTCTTCCTCTTTCATAAGTCTCAGTGACTCCGATTATTAAGTTGCTGTTATCTCAGTATATCTTTTAAATAATAAAACGAGTCTTCTTGGTAGATGGTTGTATAGTTACCTACGGTAAACGGTTGTAGTGTGCAAATATGAACTATTCTGGACGCATTTATAGCACGCAAACAAGTATTTCTAGTGAGAGGACACGTCCCCACCTAATGCACCCTCCTCTCCTGCGGCTAATGGTCCCGAACCAAGGCGTGACACAGAACCAGGTGAACGGCGAATGAGTCCTAATCATGTCACACGACGGCCCTGCCGTGGCGCAACGTTCTGCGGACGAGGCCGGGAACAGTCTGCAGGCCTCCGACCTTCACATGAACATCAAGGCATCCATGAAACAGCCTACAGCGGACCCCTCAGCCCCCCAACCAGCGACCTGTTCTGTCCTGTGCGAGAAAGGACCGGTTCTGCAGTTAGACAGAGAAGGTCGGCACTTCACAAGAGACGGAGATAACAATATTATACTGTGTGTGTTTGTCTGGGTGTGTGTCTGTTTGTTCAGTTATCGGAGCGAACTTGGGATTTGTGCAACGATGTCGTTAGGACGTCTGCTGGGTGCCACTCAGAAGGCGTTTCAGTGAACATCGTGGAGCAGGGCGTTTAATTCTTAATATATCACAGTAGGCTACCAGTCCACTTAAGACACTTCAAGTCACTGTTTTTCTTTCCTGTTAACTGTCATTGAATGTGGTGACAACCGTTTTCACTACTTTCGCCTACAAATGAATAGGGCTTATAAACATATATAGGCTTATAGATCAGAATGCATAATTTTTCTTTTTTTTTTGTTGGCGATACTCAACCATTTTGAGAGCTCTCTCAGAGTCCCTAATCACTCCTCCTTGCCTCATCTCGCAAGAGAAATACAGAGACAGTTTCAAGTGCAACAATGTCACCCCATCAGGAGTCAGGACAAATAATTTCACGATTCATTACATAACAATGAGCAAAACACTATTACTACCATTAATCATAACAATGATTTATCAAATTCCTATGAATGATTTTTTTTATCATTCTTATGATCCTATACTTCCAAAATGGAGGCGATCATTGCAATGCGACGTCACGATGTTCCAGCCCTTATGGGGAAAAGATGAGCTATACTCCTGCATGGTTGAACAGTGCCCCCTAGCGGGCAGGATATATAATACATAAGCCTTAATGTATAGCGCTCATTAAAGGATTAGCTGCGTATCTCCATAGAGGCCTGTCCTCGGGCCAACCGCCGACCGGGCCATGCCAGGGTGAAGCGGTGTAAATCTGATCAGCCAGCCGAGCCATACCATGTTCATATGGATCTAAAGTCCTTTGGTTAGAGTTCTACTCCCAGCCAACATATTCTCTGTTTGTATTCTGAGATCATTTGAGAGAATCCTTGATTTGTTTGGGCTGATGGGAGGGATCTTCCCCCTCTGTTTTTTTTTCTTTCTGTTTTTGTTTTGAATGTTTCAATGTTTTTCAGTTTGCATTAAAGATGAATGTTCAATTGTTTAAAATGTAGGCTAATAGGGCCTACAAGTAACTTAAAATAGGCCCGTTGATTGCCTATTTTTTCATGATAAAAAAAAGATATAATAAAACATCCCCCCTGTTTTTTTTATAAATCACATCCTGTGTGTGTGTGTGTGTGTGCGTGTGCGTGTGTGTGTGTGTGTGTGTCGCGTTGATATTCTAACGACATTGTTTCGTATCCTACATTACATCATGCGATAGGTTTCCATGGAGACCGTCCCCGCCTGGCGACTCCAGACACTCACTCATGTCTCAAATGTATGTGAGTGGAGAACAGAGTAACACAGTCAGAACAGCCACGGAGGATAAAGGATCAATCAAAGGATCAATCACGGGAATAATAATTCCAAAAGAAACAAAGATACGATTTAGTATGAATAAAATAATCCTTTAAAAATGAAACAAATAGTTGGATGGGATTCCATGTGGTCTTGGCTTAGAAGTCAATAATACATTTTTATTGAAATACATTTTTTTTAAATCACAGAAGAAAGCAATACAATTCTAATCATACGTGAATACAGGTTGAAAAGCCATGGAATCTATCTCCTTTAAAATATATATATATGTATATATGCAATACATACACACACACACATACACACACACACACACACACACACACATACATATATATATATTACAATACACAAGGTATAAAAAGTGTAAACATGATATACATAGGAATATGTATCCAGCAGGTGGCACAATAAGTTAACTTTAAAATCTCTTTGTAAACACCAACAAAAATGATGTAAATAATCTTCGAACAAAGGAAATTCAGCAAGTTCACTTCACTTCTCGGACACTTCTGTACAGCTCTGCTCACTGGTCTTAAGAGTAACAGAAGATAGGAAGAACATTAAAACATGTTGAACTAACTACTGCTTACTACTAAGATTGAACTATTAATTATTGTTACTTTAGTGGACACATTAATCCAAAGGATTAGCGATTTACAATAAAGTCAGACACATTTTCTTCACACGTTAATAAAACCACATGGGACCCATGAAGCAGAGAGAGGGCTCCAGGGCGCTCTCACCTTGTCGGAGCAGCTCTTGCAGCGGTAACTGGCGGGGGAGGAGAGCTGCACTGCAGGCGAGTCAACACCAGGGGGCTTCACTAAACACTCATGCGGCATCTGAAAGAATCCATCAATGACATTGTGTACTTTCGTATTGACCGTGTGAATTGATTCTGGCTGTGCTGACACAAGAAAAAAAACCTGTACTCAAAAAATCCTTTTAGAATCTGGATTGTAAACCCAATCCGTTAACCTAAAGGCACCCAGAACCTGTTTAGAAAGAAAACATCTCTATTCAAAAAAAACGTTTCCCCGATCATGCTGATGTGAGACTCAGAGCCAAACAGGGGCAAGAGAGAGGGAGAACTGACCAGGACGGGCGGGGCCATGAACAGGTAGCTGAAGGGGTAGTGCAGCAGGTTCATGCAGCTGGAGGAGTACAGGTCTGCGTACTGCATCAGCTGGTTGGCAAACAGAGTCTGTTTGGAGCCGCTGCGCAGTAGGCTTCCCATCTGCTTGTAGGACGAGTCCATCTTGTGGGTCACCACCTGCGACAGGGTGGTAGGAAACGAGGAGGGTTAGGATACGAGTGGCTGAACTGGGTTGGATGGCCGGTGTCCAAGGCCTACCTGAAGGCATAGATTACAGCGTTAAGTAAATAGCAGTGGTATTTAGTACATAGTAATCACACTTAGTTGTGTGTCTTAAAGGCCTTTGAGGTAAGTATATAATTGGGAGTTTGGAGTACAAGGAACTCAACAATGTGCTAGAACGTGCATGTTTCAGGCTGTCTAGCAGTCACTGTTTCTCAGCAGATCACTGGAGCCAGAACAAGTATTAATGGTGCAGTAGATAAGATTTAAGGGCTTTTGTTTAGGTGCAATCTGTTTGAAATGGCAGAGCCATCCGTCAGCTCTGAGTGAGTGAAATGCGCTGTGAGAATATCAGTTCAAACACACCTTCACCCGGGTCTGAATGAAGCTGATGTCTGGGCGTTCCGTACTGCCACTGTCCATATTCCTGAAAAACAAAAGGGAAATCCCACAGAGAGAGGTGTGTGACCGGTGTGAGTCATGTCAAGAGCCACCGAACGGGTTGGGCGGATCCTCACGGACTCACTTATAGAGCTCTGCCAGGTTGATGTCTAGATGCTTCAGCTCCTCAAACAGATCTGGAAGAACGGACGGGCCGACGGACAGACAGACAGACAAACAGACAGACAGACAGACAGACAGAGAGGACAGATGGATGGACAGACAGACAGACATACAGACATACATAAAGACAGACCAACAAACAGGCAGGCAGACGGACAGCAAACAGAAAAGCGACAGACGTGTAGGCAGAACCAATCAATCTCATGTCAGATAAATCATCCAAGGTGTGATGGTGATGAGGATGACGAAGGGGTTGTTCCGTCTCACCTCTCTTGTCCTTCCACACCTTCAGCTCGTCAGTGAGCTCCGGGACCACCAGGAAGGTCTTCCAGCCCTGACGCTTCTTAGACTTCAGGATGTCCCCGAAGATGTGGTCTCCCACGTAGAGGATGTCCTTGCCCTTCATGTCCAGCAGGTCAATGATGATGTCCGATGAGCCTGTGTGCAGACACACGCTCATACATGTAAACGAGTCCATTAGCCTGTTGGACAGGAGTATGGGATAAGGATAGAATGCACTATTCTTAGCTGAGGTCATTTGAATACAATTCCTTACAGTCCAGAGAATGCATCGATTCAGTGCTCATTGCTTCAGAAGTTATGATATAATATAATATATAATTATTTGGTTGATTTTTTTCTATCGGTAATCAAGACTGCAGATGTATGAAATCATTTTGGGGTCTGGAAACTTTACATTATTTATGTATTTAGCTTATCATATATGGACATACAAAAACACACACACACTCACAAGACAGACACACAAAACACACACCTCCGGAGTACACACTTCCATGTTGAAGGTCCCCAGTGTAAGTCCCAATACGGAGCATCCCATTGTCCTGAGGACCAGGACGGACAGATCAGAGATCAGAGTTTATATGACAGAGCTACTGAATACCTAATGCTGATTGGTCAGTAACGTTCCACGTTCTATTTAATAATAATACACCTCTGCCTTTTAACAGTTTTGAATCAATGCGCTACAAATCAAACATTAACTACGGTCAAATGGAACTATCCACCCGATATTTCATTGACCTTACAAAAACAAGAAGCTCAAAGCGCCAACGAAGAATATTCAAATTTCAGCTGAAGGATATAGATGAAAGTAACCCATTTGTAATCATTTCATGGTAAGTGTAGTGTAAGCGGGATAAGCTACTCCGGTGGGGCCCGTTATAACAGAATGTACTTCGGCGGTGGTAATCAAACCGCCCTCCCCTCGGTTACATTACATTGCATACATCATTTTAAAATAACGGGACAGCCCGCTGTGGCTCATTCCTTACATATCTCCAACTTCAGCTAGCGTGTCCAACAGCAGCAGAGTGAAACCTCCATACCGTGTTCACTTGTCTCAGCACGGTGCCCTCTGCGAAGAAAAGGGGCTTCCTGGTATCCACCACGATGAGGTCAAAGAATGAACGCCAGATGTTTTTGGGACTAACAGGCTGGAAGGAAAGATTGTCCACATGAGATTCAGGTTAGCTTGTTGAAATGCTGATGGAAGTTAGCCTTCTTAACAAAAGACTTTTCACTTTTACCTTTGTGCCACTTTCCAGCAAGTATGTCATTATGGCCTTGGGGAAAGAAATTAGAAAATATGTAGAAAATGTGAGCCAGTTTAAAGAGTTAATCTTTGTATTTAATATGACCAATTCTGGGGATTTTGAGATTTATGTAGATACTTTTGGAAACCTACCTCAGTGTATTCATAGTCACTATTGGTGGCCAGAAATACTTTGGCTACCTCCCTTATTCTCCTCAAGAGTATTGGAATTCTTGGCTGTCAGAAGGGAACCAAGACGGAAAGCCAATTTATATAAAGAAGAGCGTAATCTAGAATCTACAAGCACCTCACATCTACGTAGAAAAGTATTTAACACCTAAAGCTATGTTTTTCTTGAACCTACATCTTTGACAACAAATTTATCCAGATTCTTCAGGGTCCTCTCCTTCAGAATGCCCTGTGTGAACACAAACAAAACGTAAACTGTATTATTTGCAGGTTTTTTATGACCGTGCAGAACTGCAAAACAAAGCAGAAAGTTCCAGATTTATTGAAGCAAATGATTTAACTTCATACCTTTTCATGAATATAGTCCATGGCATCTCTCACATCATAGAACATTGTTCTAAAGGACATGAAGAGGTCTCCATGCTGGAATCCCGTCAGCTGGCTGAAGCATGTCACCCATGAATATTAGCCCACATGTTTTACTGTTATGTTTGATACGTGACTATAGATGAATGGAAAGAGTATAAGATAAGGTACATACTCACTTTGTGTATCTCCTAGCTCGCGTGAAAAAGCCCACCAGGCAAGCATAGAGATACGTCTCTGTAGCAGCAATGTAGAAATATGATAGTGAGTTACTTTCATTAAAGCTGCACTATGTACATCTTCCCTCTAGCAGCCTCTAGTGGCTTGAGTTGTAGCAACAGTTGTCGCTAAACGACAGCCAAAGTCATTTTTCAAGGGGGGTTGGATGGACAACAGATTTATCGGGGGAAAAAAAATGATTGGGATGGTAAATAACTTTTTTTTCTACTGCAAAAAAAAAGCAAAAGAAAATGTATGTAGTGCAACTCATTCGCTAGATTTTTTATAATCAAATCAGTTCAAGCTGCAATCAGTAATTGTGCCTGACCGATTTTATTAAATTGTGTTTTGATTTAGTCTCATGATTCTCATGTATTTGTTTAATGAGGGGCCAATGCTATAGAATCATGTACGAGAACAATGAGACCCAATCAAAACACAATTTAATCAAAACAAAGTGGAACGAGCAAGTATTGCTGATTGCAGCTTTAATTATGGAGATGAGCCTAAACAATAGCTACATTATGAATTCCATTGCAAAGATTGACTTTGTTTTTACATCCATTGTATTGTTATAACAAAATGTATGCATCATAGATCTTTTGTAATGGCAAAAAGAGGGCCAGGTGTTTACCTGAGAGATTGAAGAGAGTGTTAAGGGTATAGAAGCGATCGATGTCACCTCTCTGAATGAACTCGTTAGGGTAGTAGACCTTAATGGCCTCTCTAGGACACAAACATAAACACAAACAACAAAATGCCGCTCATTTAAAATAACTACAGAGTGGATTGGATAAAGAAGAATGGGATAATGTTTTTTTTTATTAAATTGTATTTTTTAAATAATTTAAGAAAGAAAAAATAACATTAAACTATTCAATGGCACTTTGCCATTACCAAATCTATGCGTATGCGTACAGCTTAAAGATCATATTATTAAGATATCTCTGACGGTTCCCACCCTATCCGTTTTGTTCCTTTGTCTTTGTCCACAGTCTATTGCCTTTTGTTTTTGGGTAAAAAACACATGACACAAACATGACAAAAACATGAACTTGTTCATGCATTGTGCAGCCAAACAGCAAAGAATGCAGGACATGGACGGCTGGACCATGAAAGGCTCAGTCTGCAGATTCTCCATCCCTACCATGTACATCGTGTATACTTGTGAACAATCTCAGACTTATAATATGCTAACCCCTTGCAGATAAGTGTGGATGCAACACATTGTCCTGCTTATTGAAACTGAACTGATTGGGCCTTTACAGGGGAGCCGGCTGCCCTGCAGGCCACGAATAAAAACAAAGGAGGTCTAGTTGTCCTTTAAATGGCAGAGTGTTGGCATCGGACTGGGTGACCTGGGGGAACTTACCTAGGCAGGAAGTTGAAGCCATGACTGCAAAGTAGAACGTTCCCGTTTGAATCTACTTTGAGCAGGTTTCCGAAGTTGGTGTCAAACACTAGGCCGCTTCGAGACACAACGAAGACATTTGGTTAACAAGCTCATATTGAAAAGAGACAGCTGTCTGTTGAGTGTGTGTGGTGGGCGGCTGGTTTGAACAGTCTCACATGGCCCATGTCAGACTGATTAGACTCTGGGGCTGGGTGAGGCTGAACACCTGTAGTGCATTAGACAAGCCTTCACACAGGTTAAACCAGCAGTCACCACTCAAACTCGACAGATCCCTGACATGGCAGCATGAAACTCCTGCTCTGCAAGATTACAACAAGATTCAGCCTCTGCAATAAACCAGTTCTCAACATCATCAACCTGTCTTAGTGTCAGCGGTGCCCATTAAAGTCTCCTTGGTGGCATATGGAAGGGAGAGGTGCTACACTGTCATAACAGAAGATTGGGTGGAAATAAGTGCACCATAAATGTCTAACTTGGTAGGCACTTGATGATTATTTATTCATTCAGGCAGACACTGTTTTTCACCGGGGATTTAGATCATGTCATTAAGGCACAGGCAGGCCTCTTGCCTAAGGATGCCGACCAAGTGTGGACATGAAAATCCACCATGTGGACCCAGGACTATTAATACACTGTTTGGTCACCCCCGACGAATTAAAGGCCCTGACACACCAACAAGATTATCGGCCGTCGGACAGATTTCGTCACGGCCGATCCATCAATGTGCAAAACGGCACACGCCGTACAGACTCAGGTCACCGAGCTCGCCAGACTGTCCGACGACCGACACTCTGCGTCAGGGCCTTGCACTAGACCGTCCTGAAGCCGCGTTCACACCAAAAGCGAAACGTATAGACGCGCTCCAGGCGCCAGGCGCCGCCCCGTCGCTTTTGGCTTGAACGCACCATAAAGCCTGAAGCGTGTAAAGGCCTTGGGGAGCACGGACATGGAAGGGCTGAACTCACCGCGTGGGGAAGCTGGGGTCATACTTGTAGCGCAGGAGCTCGTGAGGATAGCCGACGGACACCAGCCTGTCTCTGATCAGCTCAAAGCCCATACTCTCGTAGTCAGGAGACTTATACACTGCACACACACGCACACGCGAACACACGCAAAAATACACACACACCCGATGCACACACGCAAAAACACACATGCAAAAACACACACAAACACATACACATAGACAGACCCCCTCCCCACACACACGCATGCACACACACACACACATAGACACAGGCAGGCAGACAAACAAATAGACAAACACACACACACACACACACACACACACACACACACACACACACACACATAGACACACGCAGACAGACATACAGACACACAGACAGACACACAGACAGACACACAGACAACCAGAAAAATATCACAGGTAAGATAAACTTGGACAGGACTTAGTGTTTTCAGACGTACGTAGGAGAGCAGACGTACTTGCCAAGGTGTAATCCATGTCGAAGCCAAAACACTTGATGCTCTCCAGCGTCAGATTTCTGTTGACAAACACCCTGGAAACAAACCAATACAAGAACCGTTTAAAGCCGTTTGAACAAGGAACACACAGGCATAACACGTCCCCTGACATATTATGCATTCAAAAAACGTAGTGTTCATCTCATGACCTCAACAGAGAGGTTGTTGTGGGGGTGACCCAGTGCCCCATTGGGCGGCCATAGTGCTTAAGGTTCAACGCTCCAGGCCTCCTCAGCTCTATTCACAACAGACCGTGTTGTTTGATACTGTGTCAAACCCAGTCTACTAGTTTCAATAGTCTTAGTCTAATAGTTAGTAATAGTCCTAGTCTACGAGTGAGTTATATTCCTAGTCTACTAGTTAGTAATATTCCTAGTCTACTAGTTAGTAATAGTCCCAGTCTACTAGTTAGTAATAGTCCCAGTCTACTAGTTAGTAATAGTCATAGTCTACTAGTTAGTAATAGTCCCAGTCTACTAGTTAGTAATAGTCCCAGTCTACTAGTTAGTAATAGTCCTAGTCTACTAGTTAGTATGAGCTGTAGTCTAAAAGTCTAACTTCAATCGTCCATCCTCCTTAGTAATCACTTGCTCCCTATGATATTTCAGGTACACTTTTTTGTTATCAATTCTAGGATTGGGGCTTAGTCCCTGGAAGGGTTTTATATTGGACGCCCATTGAAGGAGGTCTGCTAAGGTAGACCATACCCTGCAGTAGCCTCGTGACACATTCCTAGCCCTGTGGATTTGGTTTCTCTGAATAATTCACACTCTTGTCTCTTGTTGAGTCGACATCTTGCTCAGTACATCAATGGCAATCACCTATCACGTCAACAAGAGATAGAGTTCATGTTCAACAGGTACACACTCAATAGGTGTTTCATTTGCTTTGGCGTCTTATCAACACTGCTGATCAGTGCAGTTGAGCTATTACCATTTTGCCAGATGCATTTAGGAACATGAAATAACACATTTCGGTTTCATTATATTCATCGTGGATGCATATATAAATAAATAAAAGGAAGATCGTATGCAGGTCTCTATAGCCTGATTCATGCATTACACAGTGAGGGGCTTACGTTTGATGATAGGCTCTGTTGGGTTTAGTCCCTTCTGGGATGATTTGTGGATCGCTGTCCAGCTCTGAACTCTCTTCCAGCAGCCGCGGGATTCCTCCCACAGTTTCGGGGTTGAAAAGTTCCATCTGTCGTCTGCGATCGCCCTTCCAGAGTGGCCAGGCATTCGCGACTCTGACGTTTGTCACTTTTATAATAGGCGTCGTTTCGTTTCACTGGTGGTTCCCTGACGACACTCGCACGGGGTTACACCCCTCTCTGAAACGCTCAAGAACATGTAGCCTACTCTAAACCACGCGCATCGCCTCACTTCAACCCCCAGATTATGTTATCAGAGACGCACAGACGCCCAGGGGCCGTGGAGTTACGCATTGAGTTGGTCGGGTAAGCCCATGTGCCAATAATGCTTAATATGTTTACAATAATAGGCTTTAAGCTCTGGTCGTCAACAACACACAATTGTTTTTAATATAAAATGCGTTGTCTCCTTTTAATACTCATAATATAAATGAAACAACAACATATAACATATGGCATGTCATGTCAGCCAGTGCATTTTCCAATGGAAAAGAAATAGCAAATCCAATAGTAAAATCGTCGTTTATTTCATGAGGACGTGGTATTCAGGACATGTTATGGTGAACATATTTGTAGGGCATCCTCTTGGATAATTGCCATAGATATAGGCTGGGCTAAATAAACATTTGGCAAAAGGCCAGCCCGTAGGCCTACTGATAATCCCAGGTCATTACCCTTCAAGCACTACCCTGACAAGGCACATGTCATTCCAGTTTCACTATAACATAAACATAACATAGAAACACATGCCGTCAGAGCTTGGTCTGACAATTCAGACCGTGTATGTCGTTATCTGACGTTCCACGGGGCGTAGACCCTCCACCCTTTTCAGTCTTAGCGTGCATCTGGCGAAACGCTTCCTGTATCTCCAGGGGAGATAGGTTGTTGGTTTCCGGAACGTTGAACCATATAAACGTCACGAGGAAGGTGGTGAAGAACGTGAAAATCAGAAAACAAAAGCTTTCCAGGTAGACCTGAACAAACAGAAACAAAAAAAACACGGCAACAACATCAAGCCAGGATGAGCTGCGGGAAACCTCCCACATTACTTCCATACGGTGCGGAAGCCTGCGTGGGAATGTTCCGGCGTGGTGGCGGAACGAGACCTACCACGAGGAGAGGGAAGAGCATCCCCACCACGAAGAGGCCCACCCAGTTGATGCTGCAGGCCAGAGTGTAGCCCGCCGGTTTGTAGGACTGGGTGAAGAACTCCGCCAGCAGAGTCATGGTCACTCCCGCTGAGCCACAGCAAAAACAAACGGCCACACCGCGACAACAACGATCACGCTACACGCATTGTGATGCATTATATACAGACGGGGGTGTTTTGTGTGACTTACAGGGTCCGCAGGAGAAGGAGAAGATACTGAGGAAGACGAGGACGATGCTGCAGTAAGGCATCCAGCTGACATTATCCTGGATAATGAGAGTATGGACACACTCACTGCACATAAATCACATTTATACAGATTTTTTGCTAATTTTCTTATTTTTATTTCTTTATTTACTTTATCTTCTAGTGTTCCTCAACGGCTATGTGGCCGTTGAGGAACCAAGCCGAAGAATTGTACTCTTGTGTACTTAAACGAAAGTAACTCTGATTCTGATTCAGGCATCATCCTGACTGGTGCCTTTCATCACTGGAAGTGAGCAGGTGATTCCACATGTGGTTGCATGGATGTTGTTCTAATGTCATCGGGTTGGACTCTGACTACCTGCTGGTTAAGGGTGATGGTGAGAAACATCTGGGTAACAGCCATGCATCCGTAGCCACCCATCAGAAGCTTTTTTCTCCCTAAGCTTCCAACAGCTACAGCCTGCAAGCCCCAAAGGTACATCACATGAACTGTTAGGGGTCCCCCGAGTTAGGGGTCCCCTGAGTTTGGGGTCCCCTGAGTTAGGGGTTGGGTGCCTCAACACATGAAGCCCTTCACAAGGAGATGCTAAGGTCACACCTTCTGATTGTAGTGTTTTAGCATTACAAATAAATTATAATCAATAAACATGATCCCGTTTGAAATTACATGCATATGCAATGTAGAAAATTGTTCTTCACAGAGAAGGTCACAAGATAGAATAAACAGTAATTAAAGGAAATCATTTATAGTAAAACCAAGGGAGCTTCATTAAGGTAGGGGACTAGAACTGTGGGGGTTTTCCTAATTGTTCTGAACTTACCAACCCTGTCAAGTTAGTTTTTGCTATTCCTGCAGGCCATGTGTGTTCACTTTCTTATTAAGTCCAACTTCCTGTAAATCAGTAGAACAAAGACGTACTAGGGGACTTACACACATCAGAGAAGAGAAGACCTCACACAACCCAGTCCCAAAGGCTACGTAATTCAGTTGGTTTCTTGGGATCCCTGCTGCAGTGAACACTTCGGTGGAATAAAAGTACACCTGGAGTAGGAGAGAGATATGTGGATATCCGGGGAGAAAATGAGATACATACCTAAATAGGTTGAATGTTTTACACTTTGACAGCTTTTCACACTTCCAATGGAGGGGGGGTTCATTTCTGTATAGCAGAACTTCTGGTGGGAGACAGCAACAACGGTTCTGGAAACCAGGTGATGTAATGCATCGTTACGCATCGTCCTGTTTTGTTACGTAGATATTCTACTGCGATTCTAGAAGGGCCTCTAAACCAAATAGAGTAGCAACTTGCAAACAGTATATAATAGCATCAGCATATAATTACCAAACATGACCAAGCACATTTCTACCATTGACATTCCTATGCTTTTACACTTCCGAAATGGAGGCTTCATTGCCACACCTTTGATGCACGAGCACCAAAGGTGTAGAAAGATCAGGAACACGTTGGAGCTCTAACTAAAGAACTTTAAAGATGCTGGCAACATGTTGTAATCGGTCAGAACTTCAGAGACGCTAGCCACATTTTGTAATCAATCATAACTTCAGAGCGTTAACGTGTAGTAACAACGTGTCACGCGCGTCCGTCTGTGGTGGTTGGTGTTGGCCGACGCTTAACAGTTGGGTGTTGACGGTTTTTGGGCAGCGCACCAAATTTAGACGTGGGCAGTTTAACAACCAGCCTTTAGGATTTGTCTTGCAAATGCTTATCAAGAACTGTATACAGTTACAGAAACATTGTGGTTTGGTTTATGCCTTGACCTCTGCTTTCATGTGATGGTACATTGAGAAGTGTAGATAAAATTGACTTAAAGAGGAACGTATTGTTGAACTTTTTCAACTTTTTGTTACATCTTCAAAACAACGGTTCTGAAATGTATATTTAAACCTTGTGGGTCAAGCTATTGACTGTTATGTGATATTGAGCCATGAACGTGTACTCAATGGGCGTTCACTTCTGACCACTCTCTCCTTCAGTGGTCTTTTAGGAAACAGTCTAGAAGCACAGCGGAGTGGCTTTTGTTTCTGTTGGCCAAGTCCCAGACAATTTGGAATTGCTTTGACGCGTCACTCAAAGTACCGTAGCTAGTGTTTGTGATTATGCTTTAGACCACAGACTGCTCGGCTGAGGTGAACCATTAGTTACGTCACTACTGGCTCAAATCCAATCAATCTAATTTTCTCAGAAGTGACTTTAAGGTCGGATTGGGAAAAGTGGTTTCAGATTCAAGTTTCTATTCACTGTAATATTCACAAATTAAGTACTTATGGGTGCAGGGGCAAGGAGTACTAGTTCCCCTTTACAATTTTTATTTAAATACTTTATTTGTTCTTGACATCGCATGTGGAAGTCTCCATCAAGGTCTATTAAGAATACAGGACCATGGTTTAAAGAAAACAGGACGATCTTAAATGTTTCTTTAAATGTTGAATTAAAGAGTGATTGTTCATTACTCGAGATAATCGCAAACCACGCTTGATCTAAAAATGTTGCAACACACATGAGTTAAAAGTTAAAGTTAAACACATAAGTTAAAAGAGTATCACTCACTGCGTTGATGCCACACAGCTGTACGGTTACGAAGTTAACAACGATTGTCAGGACCACCCAGCGCAAGGGGCGGCTCCGCAAAAGTTCAATAACTGAGTGGATTTTAATGTCCTGAAGATCTATTTTCTCCTTCAGCATCTCCTGAGTTTCCACACTGTAGTCCCTGGCACCCCACAACCTCCTAATAGCTGGGAGGGAATGGATACGACATGGAGGCCTTATGGTTAAAGACATGAGGCTAGCTGTGGCATTAAAAGGTAGTCCACGTTGTGTTGGGTCTGAGGTGGGGAGGCTGACCTCTTTCATAGCCCTGCTGGTCGCCTTTGTTCAGCAGGAGGTAGCGGGGGGACTCTGGCAGGAGAGGCAGGGTGAGGAGCTGGAACAGGGCAACAAACCCACTGAAACCTAGCTGCCATACCCAGAGGTCCTCTGTTCCCAGCAACTCTCTGCAGAGGAACCATCGATCAATGCCATCATCAGTACTGGATAGTATCAGAATATATGTAAAATGTGAAATCCCTCATCATGCTATGCCATTAAAAGGGTGTGATGGTGGGGAGGGTGTTAAAACCAAAATAGATCCATGTCTTGATCCAGCTATCGAAATGTGCAGTTCATTCTCAGAGGCCTTTCACTCATTTTCTAAACATTCAAACTCAAAGCAATGTGTGAATTGTCTGTGGCCAACATAAATGAGGCTCAACATTAAGCTCAACACCATCAGATGTGTCAGCCGATCCCCAGGAGATGGGGCTAATGGATCAGCACGTTACTTCAACACAGTGTGAGTCAACACGCTGCTCCAATGTGCGTGTGTGTGTGTTTGTTTACTCACCTGATCCCCAGGAGCTGACCAAAGAACTTCCCGAAAGCGGAAAAGGTAGCAGTAGACACACCCACCATTCCTCGCAAATTCTTCGGTGCGCATTCCACCAAGTACATGGGGTGAACAGTTAAGCTGACCCCTGGGGAAGAACAACACGGAGCCGTCATTTATGAGAGCAGTCGCTAAACTCATTTAGTGGCTAATTAACTTTTTACGTCCAAGTATGCATTTATTGCAACCATGCCTTTGCTGAATGGGAAGGGGATGTTATATTGAGCAACTATCCATGAGAATCTATAGCAAAGGGAGAATATTTCTATAGCAAAGGGTTTTCTTATGGGCTTACCGGTGTTGAGGCCATAGAGAAAACGTCCAACCATGATCATCTCAAAGGACACGGCCCTTTTACTCAGTATCATCAAAACTGAGCCAACGATGGCCACCAGATTGTTCATCAGAAGACATTGCTTTCTTAGGATTAAAGAGATTATAAGATATCAACTTGGACTGAAGCACTTTCTTAACAATTTGTCACAAAGAGACTGGCAGACCCAAACACAGAAAAGAGGTGGCAGACAAGGTTGCAAAACAGACATACTTGAAAACTCAGGAAGCAAACAAGAACATGGTTAACAACACGGTCAATACAGGGCTCATATTGGCTAGTTGTGGGTCTGATTCGCCAAAATTAGTTCGAGCAGGGTTCCAAAGCTCAGTCTAGAAGTTGGTAGTTAAGCCTAGCTTATTCCTAGAAGAGGGATATGATCCCTCTTCTAATAATGGATCCTGTAGTTTTGTCTACGACGGTCACAGTGGACATCTTGGATTCAAGATTCAAGAGATTCAAGATGGTTTTATTGTCATATGCGCAACAATTACAGAGCAGTCGCTGGCAATGAAATTCTTATGTCTTGGG
>JAOPJL010000125.1:11097322-11115721 GCA_027123545.1 Trisopterus esmarkii
GTGTGTGTGTGTGTGTGTGTGTGTGTGTGTGTGTGTGTGTGTGTGTGTGTGTGTGTGTGTGTGTGTGTGTCCCACCAACAGGACGGCCTGATCCAGCAGTGTGGAGAGACCATGAAGGAGAACATCAGTGTGAAGACAGTGTGCGGCTACTACGCATCGGCTAGCATTTACGGCCTGGATTCAGTCATAAAGAAGTACGAGTCCTGGTTAATGTGTTACTGTATGTTACTGTGGTTATCCTTGGGTTTGACTTCATGATGTGTGTGTATGTGTACACTACACAGGTGTCATGAGTGGCTACTCAACAATCTGATGACCCACCAGAATGTGGACTTGATGAAAGAGCTTGGGTATGTTCAGTACTTGCATCACATTTACATTTAGGGCATGTAGCAGACACTTTTATCCAAAGTACATTTGTCAGTAGAGAGAGAAACAACAATATTTCGCTGTCGTTACAGTAAAGATGTTCATAGTATCATTTGCAAAGCGCTTACATTCTCTAGGTTAACCCATTCCCAACCCATTAATACTTCCCGTTTACTCGTTTTTTGTCTCAATCTTTACGATCAACATTTACATTATGGACAACATATACACGTTTTTGGTTGTCAAATTTAATTTACCTTTATTATTATTATTACCATTATTTGTGACCACCGTCTCCTTCCTGTGCAGGGTGGAGATGATGGAGCAGCTCATCAGGTCTTCAGACCTATCCGTCATGCAGGTGGAAATGGACGTCTACACTGCTCTTAAGAAGGTACGGGCAGAAACACCTCTTCTGCATCTTGTTTCATCTTCTGAGGTGACATGCCAAATGTAATCAGCTTAGCTGAGTGTGCCAAGTCCTCTCTCATTGGTCCATCTCTTCCGTAGTGGATGTTTCTGCAGCTGAACCCCTCCTGGGAAGGCCCCATCAAGCAGCTGCTGGCTGACGCTGACGCCTGGCTGTGCAAACGCAGAACAGGTGCCTGACTCTATATAAAACCTTATATAGTCCTATGAAAACACAGAACAGGTGTCTGACTCTATGTAATATCATAAATAAGTGACATAATTACATTTACATTTAGACATTATTATTTGAGTAGGAGTTTATTAGTTGCTCGAACTTGGATTGATAAAAATCCAAGATAAATAGGTAATGGATCCATTGTCATTCTTGTTCTGAACACCTAAAACAAGCAAGCAAATGCAAGACTTGTAGCTGTTATTTTCCACCATTGATGACATTCTGTTGCCTCAATAATGCTCATCATGAAACAATACATTTAATTAGAGGATCTTATATTAAGGGGAGAGTTGCCCTGATGCCACTCTGAAGCTCCTCCCTCCGTCCGTCTCCTCAGACCTGTGTGAGCGAGAACCGTTCCTGGACACGGAGGACGGGGCCCCCTTCCCCTCCGTCTTCAAACACATCCGCCTGCAGTACATCATAAACGACCTGGCGTCCGCACGCATCCTGGAGCGGGACAACATCCTACCTGCCGGTGAGAGCTGCTGCCGTTCCGCCTGTCACACGATGCGTTAGGGAAGGTGGTTTTACCTTCAGCCGGACGCTGCGTCCTCTCCCACAGGAGTTTTGGCAGGGATTTGGGTTGTTGCGTTGGAGAAACAAATGGGTGATTATTGAGCACGCTGGGAAACTTTGAGATGACCCCTGTCCCTCCTCTGTCCACCTATCCGTCCCCTGTCCACCTTTCCATCCTCGGTCCGTCCTTCACACCAGACTGGCTGTCCTCCATGTATAAGAACCAGTGGTTTGCGATGCTCCGCACAGAGTTCGACAACGACAACGGGTAAGTCACCCGTTGATGGACCCTTCATGACGGCCTCTATATATCACTGCTGTGTTAAAGGAAACTCTGAACCTAGGTATTCTAGATGTAGTGAGGTAATGGGTTACAAAGTAGTGCAGGCTTGATCCTGGACAAAGTCTTCACCTGAATGTACAACTTTTTATTTATTTAATATTGCAATCCAACAATTTGAAGAAAGAAGTAATGAACACAAAGTTGCAATGAATGCAAAGTTTACGGAAACACAGATTTCACGGAAACACAGATTTTACGGAAAGATACAGATGTAGTTTGCCATTTTAAATTTGTGCCGAAGTATCAAAGAATACAATTGTAACATCTCAATGTGTTTGCATGAACTGCGTGTAGTCCACAAGACGCCAACAAAGAGGACTTCGAGACGAGCAGTATGAGGTGTGGGCGGAAATTGGCGAAGGACGGAGATGTGAGTTTTAATCACTTTCCTTGTTTCCTTCCGACATGGATAGAATCTTTAATGCAACTATCGGTAGGATGCATCCCTCCATGATATGTTGTGGTTCTTTATGGTTTATCAGGTACAGCACTGTATGATATGTTGTGGTTCTTTAACGTTATCAGATACAACACTGTGAAATATTGTGGTTATTTAAAGTTTATCGGATACATCCCTCTGTGAAATGTCGTGGTTATTTAAAGTTCTTAGATCCTGTTGTCCATCGCGTTAAGTTGAGTTGTTGTCAACAGTATTGCTGGCGGTGGACGGGCTTCAACTTTGGTTTTGACCTCCTGGTGACCTACACCAACCGGTTCATCGTGTTCAAGAGGAACACCCTGAGTCAGCCATGTGGGGGCGCGGTCAGCCTGCAACCTCGCAGACATCTGGCCTACAGGTGGGTTGCGTTTGGATGAGCAAGAAGAGCTTGTTGGAAAAAAAACACGGATGCAGCAGGGGGCCATTGGTGATGTCAGGAGGAGGACACCACTAGTGTCAGGAGGAGGACACCACTAGTGTCAGGAGGAGGACACCACCAGTGTCAAGGGGGCCCCTGTGTGAGGGGGACACGTGTGTCAGGGAGCCACTGCTAGTGTTAGGGGGACACTGCTAGTGTTAGGGGGACACTGCTAGTGTTAGGGGGACACTGCTAGTGTCGGGATCAGGAAGCTGATGGTGTAAGGGAGACATGCATTTCAGGGGGACACCACTAGGGTCTGAATACATCTGTTATACATAATTTCTTCTCCTGCTAGGCTACGTCTGGCCTCCTTCGACAGCAACGGAAAGCTGGTGTGCAGTCGGTCAACAGGTCACCAGCTCCTTACTCTGGAGAAAGACCAGGTGAGTCCTAGCCTCAGACCAGGTCAGTGCTATTCTCACTCTGGAGAAAGACCAGGTGAGTCCTAGCCTCAGACAAGGTCAGTGCTAAGTGCTTTTGCTAATTGTAACT
Source organism: Trisopterus esmarkii (assembly GCA_027123545.1). Classification (NCBI taxonomy): domain Eukaryota; kingdom Metazoa; phylum Chordata; class Actinopteri; order Gadiformes; family Gadidae; genus Trisopterus; species Trisopterus esmarkii. The sequence continues at coordinate 11,100,552 of JAOPJL010000125.1, forward strand.
CTGGAGAAAAACCGGATGGAGAAATACCCAGTCCTAGTCTCCCTCTGGAGAAAGACCAGGTCAGTCCAAGTCTCACTCTGGAGAAATACCAGGTCAGTTCTAATCTCACTCTGGAGACCAGGTCAGTCTTAGCCTTGTGAGACCATCATGACCTCACTAACCATTACAAAATGATGACCAATCAGCATACCGACAATATAATAATAGAAATGCGTAAAATATTAACAAAAGTTGGAAAATTGGATCTCAAAACATGTGCGAAGGACTTGACAGATATTAGATGTAGATATTTGATGGTGGGAAAGTGGTTTTTAAGGCAGGTATGCAAAGCAGAGCAAACGTGGCTTAAGGCCCTAGCAACGTGACGCCCAGTTGACCCTCCTCCTCCTCCTCCTCCTCCTCCTCCTCTCTCAGGAGTACGTGGTGATGAACCTGGACAGCCGGCTGCTGTCCTTCCCGCTGTACGTGTGCTGTAACTTCCTGTACACTTCGTCCCAGTCGGACCACCGGACGGACGCGTCCACGGAGCCGGAGGGCAGCACGCGCAGCGTATGCTGACCGCCCCTGGCCCCCCTGGGCAGCACCAGCGCCCCACCAGTCCCAGGGAAGCTGCCAACTTTTGTCCTTCTCTTGTTACACGGGCCCCCATCGGCCCTCAACCCGCCCACTCATCGGACCACCCTGTCTGTCTGGACAATCTCTTGAGCGTTGACGTTCCCCGACGCCGGGGGACTGAGCGGTCGGGACGTCCTCGTCGTCGTTCGGATGTCTGTGTGCAATCCAGGTGGTGTTTACAACTGTTTTTACTTTGATCCAAGATGCCTTTCTTGTATTGTCTTTTTTTTTTAAATTATATTTATACTTATTTGTTTTTATGTTTTGCTTTATTTAATTTTTCTACAAACAAGATATACATCTGCCATTATCGGCTCAGCCATATGAGCTGTGGTGCTATTAATAGAGCCTTTTCCAGCGTATCCAATTCATTTCCTGGTTTTGTATATCTGTTCTTATTCTTTATTTTTCCCTTCCTTATCAGACATAGTATTACCATTGTGGTTTTTATTTTCTTCATACCTTATTGGGCATCATATCCTCTGACGTGGGTCTTCCATTGACGCCTCCCTGTAAGATACGACGCTGCTTCAAGATCAGACATCTACCCAAGCCTTCAGTTTCCTCATAATTTACGGTATGAGTCATGACCACACGGGGCCGAGCTCTCTCTGATCCCTCCGGTCTTCATCACTGGACCAGCAAACAAAACATTGAGACCTAATCGATGACGGCCTGGTTCACGTTTCCAGAACCTTTGATTAAAGTGTTAATGGTTTGAACCATTGAGGGCATCGCCAAATTGCAGCATATTTGTACATTGTTTGGGGTAGGGGTGCGATTTTCACCATTGTCTTCCACGTTTTGTTTCAAAGTGTACCCATGGGAATGGTTACATAAATTTGGGTGAATTCTCCTGGTGGTCAGTGGTGGGGAGCTCTTATTGTGAAGCACATTGTTTTGTACACATGGTTTTTGAATAACTTTATTTAAGTTGCTGTGTCACCGATGTCTGACCACTACGGAGGGCTCTTCTAGTCGTGTACCAAGCATCAGAAGGAGTCTCGCTGTACATTTTGCCCAAAGATTTACATTTACATTTTCAAGGTCTTGAGAGACTTTATCAATGTGTGATATCTATTGTCTTTCCCTGTTAATAAATTCATGATAGTTCATGCGCTATATACTAATACGTCTACGGGACCTTGTAGTTTGTCACTAGGCTTCACATTACTTACTTCACACTAGACCTTGCATTCGGTGTTCTTCCTGTTGGGTTGTTCTGACAAAAGCTCTGCTACATGAAGTAGGGTTTCATGCTGACCATGGGAACAAGAGTAGGCCACTGATTGTGTTACTGTGTTTTCGTTCCCCAGTTACTCTAGCTGTTAATATTACTGCTTACTAAGTTTCATATTACATTATTATGATTTTGTACCTTTTGATAATGACAATGAACATATCCCGTCATATAAGCTTATTAAACTGTTATTGTTGCAACCAGAGCTCAAATGACATTGGTGGTTTATTTCCTGGAAATGATTTTATTCACTTAGTCAACATAATGTCGGAAAACAGGTGGACACGCACAGAACATACGTTACCACGGTTATGTTTACTACTGAATGTGATCCTAAAGGAGAACCAAACTTATTCTAGATACAAAGTATTGTAATGGGTTATAAAGCAACCCAGTCTCACACCTAAATGTAGTATTACCAGAGACTATAAGGTATTACTACCAAGTCATAGGGTTAGGGTTGAGATTTTGATTAAAAGCAATTTCTACAGCAGTGTACAAACGATGGTATAGGCCCTATGACACAATTAAATTTTAAGAATAACATGTTTTATTCGATGTAATTTAAAAGAACTACACTACCCACAACCCTAAAGTGTAACACGCCGTCTTTGATTGGTCAAACACGCGGTTACCGTGGAAACGGTTACCGCCGGCGCGAAAGTAAAGTCGTTACTTACCTCGATCGTTAACACGGTGTGCAGCTTTTGGTGTGACCGCCCAGTTACCATGATTTTCCTATCTGACATGATGCGTTTTTTAGAGTCATGAAGACAAGCGTGTCCAAATGGGTGAAAACCACTAAAGGTCAGCCATTTACTGGGCTGTAGTGTTTGTGACGGCCAGCTTAAAAGAGAAGACACAGCGTTGTGGTGAGTTTAGCGGGCTTGCTAGTTAGGTAGCTGACATGAGTTGCATTATCATGTCATGTAAATACAAATATATGATATAGCAGTGCTATATAGTAATTTGGGTAGGATAAAGGCTAGGAATACATTGTGTTGAATGAATATGTAACTGAATTCACGTGTATTATTCCCTTTATAACCATCCACGTGTCTGAGCAACCACACTCGATGGGAGCCTGTGGAGCCGCCATTGATGGACACGCGAGCGGTGATTGCAGTAAGGAACGACAAATTTTGCTCAATCAAGTTTTGGTATAGTATAATTGTATTATTATAGTCCCTCAAAACCCCCAAATAAGCATGAACAATTTCTGTGTTATCAAATGTTATCAATCCCAGATGAAGTCATCGGTAAATAGGTTTTGTTGTGATTTTTATTCTTGGATTTTGATATAAGGGAATATATTGGAATATATTGATCCATACAAACCTACAAACATATTGTGTCAACCACCCCATTAACCAGTCATCAGTGAGGAAGAAAAAGGTGATTGGTGTTCTTTGCATCTTCCCGGGCTATCTTGGAGCCATGACCTACAGATAACATTCTGAATCAAAATTGTGTAAAATCTATCCATCCTGACACTGATGGAAAGGAGAAGTATTGCCTATTTATTTTTATTGAGGTGAAGGGTTAGAGGATTTGCTTTTTTAATTAGTTGCTCCATCCTAGGCCTATTCACAGTATTGCAGTTCAATAAATGTCCACTAGATGGAGTCGAACGTCCACTTGGTTAAAATTATGATTTTATACTGGCACTCTCAGTTTGGGAAATAATGAGTGTAGCGGCTAAGCCTGCCAAATTAGCCACCAGGACAGACATGGAAAACAAGTTCAATACATGTCCAACTTGTTCGGGAAACGATTGATCAAGGAATGCTAACCTCTAATTCAGGAGCATCAGTAGTGGTCAAGTGTCAAGTGCAACCTTATTTCCGGAGATATCGTACTCAAAGTTGATGATTAACATACAAGTCCTCTTCTGTCTGGAGTAGTTTGCACAATCCTTCCTGTAAGCCATGAGTTGCAAGATGCTGAATCTATGACTATGAGCACGATATTTCTGTATATTTCTGTCTCTTCATCGAGGTTCTTCACCTTCAGGCTGGAACTCAGGACCTTCCTCACAGACCTTATAAACGTTTCCCTTACCCCTCCATGATCCAATAGGGGGATTGAAAATCCACTAAGGCCTCAACATTAACGGTTGCTTACCCGGGGTGGGTTAACTCTGATCGGGCAACTAAAATATGACATGTAGTTGCCCGTTCGGGCAAGTGATTTTTTTTGTTGTTGAAATTACACTAAATATGCCAACAAAATAAAAGTCAAACTATATAGCTGGACCGGAGCTTTCTACAGCACTGTGCATCGGTGTCGGTAAAACAGGAGAAGAAGAATCATAACAATCCTTTGTGTTGAGTCACTTCTGTATAGACAACCGTGAACGGCACATACGTAAGAGAAGAAAAATAAGTCACTACGTTTCGTTATGTTCCTTCAGCCTCCGACAGCTGGCCAGGTAAATGTAACCCAAATAAAAGAAAGACAACTGAAAACGAGACGGCGTCGGGAAAAAAAAACTAAAAAGCAAAGTAACTTTTTAACAAGTTGGACGGAGAAGTTTCCGTGGGTCCGTCATGAAAAAGAAAAGGATGAGATGTTTTGCTTCACCTGCCGGGAGTTTCAGACAAGTGCAGACATGTAAGTTGAAGCAAAATTCACTATCACCTTTAAAGTATTTTAACAATAGCCTAATAGAACACGAGTGAGAAGGCTTTTTTTAAATTATGGCATAGTTTATCACGGCTGTGGGATGGCTGGCGAATATGATTAACGTTAATATAAAAAATGACCTTTTTGTTGTTGTGAACTGCGTTTTTTTCGCTTTGGACAGCTAATTATTCAATGGAAAAAAGCTACAATCGGAAGTAACGTATCATTTAGTGTCTGCCTGCCCACTGTTCCAAGTGTGATGAAAGAGGAGTGAGTGTGAATAAGTGCACTTATGCCAGCATCTCATTCATTCAAGTTTTTTGCCCATCTAGTTATCCTCGTCAGTTTCCCTGGCTTGCTAAGCGTATGCATGATGGTGATATATGTCGTCGTAAGAACCTCCCAATTGATGTGTAGCCTACTTATCCAATTGTGACAGTAACCATATATATGAGTAGGCTATAACGCGTGACATCTTAAAGGATATGTAAACAGTATCAAAAATACATATGTGTACCAACGTAGTTATTACACATTTCATACTTCACTGTGTGACTGGTTGTTACACTGACAGCAAAGGAATTATATTCCATATATAGACCCTAAATAACATTAGCAACATCTACTGTCATACATTCTGATGGTTCACAAACTTCAGTGTAAAAGCTTATTTTTTGTCAAGGCTCAATTATTAACCATGTTGATATTATTCTTATTGAAGTACATCCTCCCTATATGTTGGCACAAAGTCCTTCCGGTTCAATATTTTAGCGGCTCATGACAAGTGCAACAGGCACGAGCACTGTGCCGTTGACGCCAGAGGAACAGAAGCACCCAACCCTACCCATAATATGCATGCTGCATATTATGTAGCCATGCCACTTTAGCCGTGGCTAAAGTGCCCTTTACCCACTTTTCAACCCTTACTGGCCTGATAAACCGATCAACCAGTCTGACAAAGCCTGTGCTAGGTATGTAAGCACAGGCACTTATTACCAACGTGTCGCAGTTATTTACTATGCAAAGAATGTTATATCATGTAAAATAAAAAGTTGTATCCAGTTTTCAGGTTCATCGTAGACATTTACGATATGGAGAGGGAAAGCTGCTAGATAAAATGTAAAAAGCCATCTACTTTTCTATTCTCATTGATGGGGCAACAGACAGCACTACATTAGAGAATTAACTCTTCTATGTTCGCTGTTTATCTATGGATGGGCCAGTCAATGCCTACTTGTCTATCCAAGATGTTAAACACGGCAATGCAAATGGCGTACTGGATGCTATCCATGCAGGTACTATAGATTAAATACTGCTGATAAATCTAACTGTCTCTTTTTAAGCTATCTATTTCATGTAAATTACCTCTATGTGAAATATGCTAGTCAAATAAAATTGCCTTGCTAACCCTTGTTTATCTAAAATGTATATTTTTATTTTTCGTTCAGCTTTTGAGGAAGCTGTCATTATTGATTGGAAGGAGAAATTGGTTGGGTTTGACAGCAATAGGGCAGCTGTGAATATGGGCTGCGGAAACGGCGTTGCAGCGCGTCTGCAGAAGGAACTCAACCACCCACTCATCTCAATCCACTGTGTTGCCCACCGATTAGAGCTTGGCATCGTAAAGGCAATTAAAACCCACCAATGGATGGAGCAAATGCAGACAATGCTTAAAAACCTGTATGATTAGTACCACTACTCCCCCAAGTCTGTCAGAGATCAGAATGATCGCAGAGGCACTTGAAGAAAAGGTGTTCAAGCTATCAAATCTACACGGTGCCCGCTGGCTTCCCTATGTGCATCGTGCAATCAAGGTCAGAACTTTAGTAGGCTAAATGATTAAACATAACCTGTTGAGTTAATCCTCTTGTTTATAATTTTACCAATATAAAATGGTGCAATACAGTAAAGATAATATCTTTCACAGAGATCCTGTACTGATTGCACATTTCGAAGACATGGCGTCTGTGGAGAGGTTCCCAAGCCTTCAGCTGCAGTTCTCGGCAGGGCCAAACCAGTCCTTTCCTACCTGAAAAGATGTGATGATTTGCTCTTCCTCCACTTCATGTGTGATGTTGTTACCCACCTTGAGCAAAATGTTCCAAAACTGTGTGCCAAGCAGTTGAGAGCCAGGAGGCCTGTTTATGGGAACTCACTTCCTTGAGGATAGACATGGGTCCAAAAATGCCAAGGTCAACCAGGCCATAAAGGAGATTGGCGCATATAAAGGAGTGAGGTTCCAGAATCCAACCCACCCCCCCCCCAACAAGCTTGAAGCAGAATGGATCGAGTTGATTGGTAAGAAAAAATAATGTGTTTGTGATGTGGATTGATTATTGAACCTTTACAATGAATAAGTAATGATTAACATTAACATTTCCTGTTAACAGATTTGATCATCAATCATTTAGAAGAGAGGCTGAAGGAGCTGCAGGAAGGGGGCATGGTTGCAAAGTTTAGGGCCTTTGACCCATCGTCCTGTTCTATTTCTTACATGAGATCTCATTAACTTATTTTCTACATGTGTAACCGTTACCTGGATGCACTCAGATTACATTGAGACGATAGAACAACATCACAGTAACCACTAGTATTAATCATTTGCTTAGAAGCTTTAATTTTCAATGCGTTTCACTAAATAATAATGTACAAATCAAAAATACAGCATTTCACATTTCACAAGCAAAGTGCTTATCTGTTTTCACACATCCTTTTCCTGTAATATTATGATAACTCATTACTTTATCACGTCAATATACTTGACTTACACATGACAATAATTTAGTGTAACTTGAACTTCATCTAAGATATGTATTGGCTATTAAATAAACCATAGTAAATTTGATTTATTTAGAATTATTTTGTTGCTTCTCTCTTTTGTAGTATTAATCCTAATAGTTAATCGTTTATTGGACGGTGTGGATTCTCGGACGATTTGTTGTATGTTTGCGTAAGACCACAGAACATACAGAACACTGGAGACTCACGTATTTGTCTCCCAGAAGGAGCTTTCTTTAATATGAAAAAAATCTTCTTGATTGAACCATTCGAACCACAGAAGAAGAATTCATTCAAAGCTTGTATTAATTAAAAGCTTGCTAAGCAAAGTGATATAGTAGATCGGACTCAAACTAATTAACAAACTTAATTTATTTACATTCAGTTGACAAACAAAGAAAAACAAGTTAGGCCTTAAAGGGGTAGTTTGGGATTTTGGACATCGGACCTCATTTCCATGTGAGCCAGTGTGTTATTTATCATTGGATACAGTTTGCAACACTTATCATTCAGTCCTTCTAGTTGCAGAAATCGCTGGTGCTAGGCTAGCGCAAGTCGAGGAGATCTGCTAGCCTGCCAATAAAAACAGTTTTTGGATGCAAGGGTAAGTTTATTTCTAACATTATTCTATCAACAGACATTTACATACAGTCTGGCGTTATAATTGGTTTGCCTCAGGTGTACTGTGAAGTGGGTAAAACTGTCTTTATTGGCAGGCACACTGACTCACTTGTCAGTATTGTCAGCCCGGAAATGAGGTCCGATGTCCAAAATCCCGAACTACCCCTTTAAATGTCCATGGTAAAATATAACCAGCTCTGACAATACAAAGTTTTTTATGTAGATACTTTAATTCCATTGTCAAAGTTGTGGTGAAACATTTCGGTGTACTATATTTCATGGTGTAACAGTGGTTCTAAATGACAGCGTAATTTTTTACATCTATTTGACATTTTACATCACATGAAAAAATGTAATGTACCTCATCGCGGAAGTACAGGTTTGTGCAATGCCTGGGGAACCTTCAGGGGGGGGAAAACACAGGCAGAAGGATGATGTTACTGGAGTTTGAGCACGTCAGATGTTTATGTACTGGCTTGGTCTGTAATGTCTGTACTGTTTTAAAGCTATGTGAGGTGCTTGTCGGATGATGAAAATAACATAAATCAGCAGCCGATCCTTGTTTAAGTCACGAGTGAATCTGTGCAAAAGTGGGATTATGTCACAGACCTTAATGACCTGTCCTAATATTTTCCATATAATAATTGTCATTGACTTATTTCACAGCCAATAAATACAGGAGTAAATCATGCCAATAACCAAGAGGAACACAGTTGATTGTTCACAAGCTCTAGCTCATACTTCTCGTCCTACAGCGATGTGAGACATAACTACCTCATTGTCCCCTTCCATCTGCGGCTCCGTCCTGCCCAGTATGTCCTGCTCTGCCAGGATGCTGGTACTCTGGATATAAACAAGATAATAATAAAAATCAGTACATCTTTGATCCCTCATTATTTACATATCAGTGTATTAAAAAGAAAGGGGGGAAGGATCTGGGGGCAAGTATGGGAATTTAACCTATCAATAAGCGTATTGTCCGAACCTGGATAAAATAATAAATACATTGATAATTATTACCTGAGCTTCAATGTCTGCAACGATTTCATTTGTCCCTGCAAAAACAAACAAGGCTTTTAAAAATATAAGGTGATGAAATAAAATGTACATGCTAAAGGTTTTTCAAAAAGGAAAGTGAGCTTTTGACCACATCCTTGTTCCTCACCTGACGCTGCCCGATTGCTTGGCCTCTCCCTCCAGGCCAAGAGGCTCATGCGTGGGATTCTAGAGCAGTGGACAAGGCGATTTGTAGCGGAGAGAAGACTGAAGGGGTCCTGGGGGATGCTGGAGATGCCTGTGTTGTCGCAGATGATTCTGGCCAGGGAGGCAGTGCGCAGCGCAGTCCTCTGGCCGGAGGTGAAGATGCCCGGGTTCTCGTACCACATCCTGTCCGCAGCAAACAGAACTAAGTGTTCATGAGATGGATCATGTCTGGGTATTGGAGGGGGGCTACCTGCACCTTAACTGAACTCAAACTTGCATCCATCATCTTACAAAGGTGATCTAGATCCAACCGGGTCACCCTTATTTCTATTTCGCTCCCCAACAGCCAGGTCCATACCTTACTGTATGCATACCTGTCTCCCTGACGGATATCCTTGAACTGGTTGGCGATGAGGCAGGAGAACAGAGGGCCCACACGGCCTCCCTGGACGAAGGGTTCCGCCACGCCTCCCAGCCACACGTCGATGTTGCTGGGGGTTCCATATAGCTGCAGGAGCCTGGTCGCCAGGTCCACGTTGTTCAGTACCTGAGCCAGCTCTGCCTGGTTGCTTGGCTCGGACAGCCCACAGTGCTTACGCCATGCGTTGTAGCCTAGTGTGTTAATAAATAGAGGTTTATTTCCATCAAAGTATCAAGAAGAGAAGAAGAAGGATAGTATTGTATGCTGCAGCTGTTGGCAGTCTCTTGTAAAAGATACATGTTTATATTCAAAGAGGACAACCTAGTTTAAAAAAGGTTAACAAAACAAGCGAGCCAGGAGGCATGGAAAGGAGAGGCTTTTAGGAGAAAGGTACCAGGGATGCCGTGGTCACGGCCCCTCTGCATGTTGAGCGACCCCAGGTCCAGAGCCAGGTGCTGGATGAATTGGAAGAGCCTCTCCCGCACCGCGTCCACCATCATGTTGTCCTGAGTACCCAGTTTGGCAGGACTGCCCACCAGACCTCGGATCAGGGAGTCGATACCGCCTGCAACCAACCAATAACAACAATGTGAAGAAAACTATCTTGTCTGAATTTCATGTTTCTTGCAAGCACTTTGTGTCATCTCCACTCACCTTCGAATACGATCCTCCAGGGGCTGAAGAATCCCTTGAAGAGCGGCACGGTGGGGAAGCGAGCATCCTCCCGGTACAGGTCGTCCAGGCGTGATAAGACGGGCTGGACGGCCAGGTGGGCAAAGCGGTAGGCGGCAGTGGCGAACACGTTGGCGATGCTGGGGTCCACGTTAGAGTTGTAGCCCGGGTAACGGCCCAGCTGTCTGGACATGGCTTCATCACCCACGATGTGGGGCAGGTAGTCCCTGTACACAAACACCTGAGGAGGTACACATGTTAAAGAGGAGGAGGAGGAGTAGGGACACATGTTAAGGAGGGGGAGTAGGAGAAGAAGGAACAAGTGAGGTGGAGGCGGAGGAAGGTCCCGTGTTGTGGAGGAGGAGGGACCTGTGTTGAGGAGGAAGAGGAGGAGGGGACACGTGTTGAGGAGGAGGGAGAGGTACATATGTTGAGGAGGAGGAGCAGGGGGAGGAGGTGGAGTAGGGTACGTGTTGAGAAGCGGTGCGGTCAGCGGAGGATGTATCAAGATTTAAGCAGGAGTGAGCGTGGAGGAGATGGATAAAGAGGTGCGGGTAGGGGGGGTTTACCTGAGTGTACGCGCCCATGATTTTACGAGCCTCTTGGTAGAGGGTCTCACTGTCCCACTGCGGGTTCATCCTCTTGAGTTCGCGCGCCAGACGGTTGTGTTCTCGCATGAACATAGTGTGGAGGGATGTCAGGGCAATGTTCTCATCGACACGCACGTCACCTAGAAACAAGATTCAAGCTGTTTAAATTGTTAGAGACACAGCACGATTTAGAGATAAGGAAAACAGACAGACAGACTGATAGATAGTTAGAGATATATAGATATAAAGAAACATAGATAAAGACAGATGTATAAAGATAGAGTATATAAAGAGATAGAAAGAGATATAGATAAATAAAGACAGAGATAGAGAGATAAAAAGATAGACATAGAGATGTATAGATAGTTGTTTAAAGATGTACATATATGTGCTAACCTGCAAGAAAACAGGGCACTTCCTCAGCAGTGCTGTTGTTTGTGGACCTCTTGCGTGTAGCACACATGTTAGCCTGCAGGGGGCTAAATGGCAGCAGCTCTCGGCCGTTGTCCATGAACTTGTCGTTGACGAGCATGAGGCCTGCATCGCTTGTGAGGTCTCGGAGATTCATTGCCAGCTGATCCTCCGAGCCGTACACCTGGCCCAGGTCCAGAAACGCCGTCAGGCCGTTGATCTGCTCCCGCTTGTTTGCCACGCCACCAAAATTGGTGGCCGAATATCCAGTTCCACATACGGCTGCCGACCGGAAGACAGGGATGCAGCTGTCCACTCCAGTGGGCAAACGAGGGTCGCCGGAGGGAATCTGTGTAGGTGAATGCAGATGACTATAGTGATGTAGACCACAGCGTCACTGTCTCAACATGTAGGTCGTACTACACAATAAAAGCTCAAAAGGGAAACAAGTCGGTTACCATACCGGAATGGGGAAGCAGGGCTCGGAGCGCTCGCAGCTCTCGTCACAGTTGAGGCCATTGCTGAAGGAGCGGATGCTGGGGGAGAAGGGGGTGAAGGTGATGTCGTGGTCGTTCCACTGCCCGAACAGGGTCACCATGTTGGAATATTTCCCGTCGTTGACCACGCCCTCGTCCGTCGTCGCCAGGATGCGATTGGACACCTCTCTGACCTAAGGAGGACGGAAACGTGATGCATTGTAATTTGTAGATATAGGTGTGAATTCACCGCACGTGGAGTTTACCGTCACAATATGCCACATGGGCTGACGATGACATCATACCAGAGGGAGAACGAAGTTGTTGAAGCTGCGGTCACTTTCCCAGCCGTTGGGCAAGGCGATGCCGTCGTCGTACTGGGCGGGGAGCCACCGCTTGAAGGGAGTGTTGGAGGCCCCCAGGCGAGGGTTATTCCTGTTAACAGCATGTTGAAACACTTTTACTTAGATACTTCAATTCCTCCCTCAATGGAAGTGTGCACATTTCACTTGTGGTTGGGAGATGGTTTAAGACTAAGCACGTTGACCACCTCAACGTCTAGCTTTCACAATCTCTCAATCTTCTTTGAATCACTTCTGTGTTCTGTCCACATATTGTTGTTGGTATACAACTGCATTTGCATATACTTGAATTGCAATTTTTTTTTATAAACATAATGTGAAACACTAATCCATTGTCTACACCAAAAGAGGATAGGAACAAAACAGTTTACTGGTCACTCTTACAGGTTGTTGCAGACACTTGTGGCAGTCCTGTACTTGTGCAGGTTCTGAATGGTGCGACAGGGCGGATCACTGACACTGGCTGCACACCCAGAGATCTTTGAGAGAACCTCCAGGTCTTCACGAGGGAGCAGATCTGGAGAATGGCAGAAAGGGTTAGAAAAAAGTCTGTGTTCATGGGTTTGAGCTGTGTGTGTGTGTATGTGTGTGTGTGTGTGTGTGTGTGTACGCATGTGTATGCATGCTCAAGTGAGTGAGTGAGGGTTGAATCGAGTGAGTGATATGTGTGTTGATATGCATGTGCCAGTGCGTGTACACATTCAGATCATTTATGAACGCACCCGGAGTCACCAACACCTCTCCGTCATTTTACCTGCCCTAAAAATCCTGCATGCTCCATAACAACAACAATCACAACAACAGCGGCGTGCGCCTGACCTGTGGCATTGAGCGAGCGTTTGTGCACGCGGTGAACGCGCTCGTGCAGCAGGCGCATCGTCTGGTCCATGTAGTCGGCCGAGCGCACGGCCGAGCGGGAGGCTCCGCGCGGCTGCTTCATGAAACGCAGGATGTCTCCTGGAGAGACAACCTCTCGACGAACTCTATTCAAACTCCTGGCAGGGAACGGACGGGAAAGGGAGAGGCATGTTACAGTACGATGGGAACCATCGTTACGGTAGTATAGTTATAGTATGGCAGTATTAACATGATCATCATCATTCTAGTAAGAGGAAAACACACGAGTACATGTACGAGTCATCATGTTATTACGAACAGTAATAACTTGATGATGCTCATCATAATATGAAGAAGAAACCGAAACAGAAATTGAATTAGACAGAAAGAAATGCATACAGTGGAGGTTTACTGTTACAGTATAATTTTCTGTAAGGTGATTGTTTAATTCTCGTTAAGAGATTTAGAACAACAAACTCACTCTTCTCGCGAGTACTTGTAAGCGTCATCCACCAGTTTCTTGGCCTCTTCAAAGCACTCCATAAGGTAGGGACGACCCAAACCTTCAAATACAAGAGCATTAAGAAAATAAATCATAAGATAGACTAGGCCTGGGCAATATGGCTGAAAGACATATTGATCGATATCGATAACTTCTAATAATAATTTTACTGACTTTATTAAAAAGAGTTACCATGCTGCATTTAAACACTTCTGTTTAACACTTAATATGACCTTCCACTGTTCTTCATTGATAAATAATCCAATGTCAATACAACAATTAAAAACACGTTAAGAAAAACACATTAAAAAAACCAGCTACTAGATTCGGTGGTCCAGTCTTTTATCGATATATATATATATATATTCAACATGTTTTATATTCATATTGATCAAAATGATCATGATACGATAATTTATTGATTAATTGCCAAGGCCTAAGATAGACCTTCAGATACATGGTGTGTAATCAAATAAACCATAAAATAAGGATGACCCAAACCTTCAGATACAACAGCATTAATAAAATAAACAAACTTAATACTTCAACTTGAACAGAAAAATGAAAAAGGTTACGGAAAATATAAACATTACAACACCAAAATTTATTAAAAACATTCACAGGTTTTGAAAGGTAATAATTGTAAGCTTACTTAATGTGTTTGAATGGGCCTGCGTCACGCAGAAACCCAGCGTTACGATGCAGACAAGCAGGTTCATCTATAATTGAACAAAACATTCCTAACATCAGCCAATAACACAATTTACATGAAAGACAATAATGATACACACCAGCTATGTCCCACATAGGAAAGAAGTCATCTTACCTCTGCAGGTGAAGCTGAAAGTACAGTGACAACAAAGTGAAGGATGTGTGAAGTCTGTCCCTGTGTCAGCCTATTTATAGAGTTATAGTCTTCCCCATGCCCCACCCAACAGTAATGATGATTTCAGGTGGGGTAAATATTTCAGTAAATCCTATAGTTCCTACTTCCTTCTTCTAGCTGACTTACATTAACCTATGTTTATCACTCAGCTAATCAATTTCTTGAGCAACAAAAGATTCAAGGACATCCACTAACTACTATCATTGTAACTAACTAATATATTGGCAGCATATTCTTTTTTTCAGATTGAATATTAACCCTTTACTAACCCTTTCACATACAACAGTGATCCGCACTTAATATTAACCGATTGTAGGTGTTATAATGTGCTTGAACGTCGATCGTCTGTTCTCTCAGGTTGTGTAGTAAAAAAAGTGATGTTAAATGGCAAGAATATATAGCCTCAAAATCCCTTTAATCGGCCATTCTCCAATCATCTTTAAGGGAATTGGGTCAGTTTAGCTCAGGAGGTAGAGTGTCGAGGCCTCCCTGAAACGACCAATGTTTTGTAAGACGCTTTGATTCAAAGCGCCTGTTAAAAGCCCTAAATGTAAATGTAATTGATTTAAGGTGAAACCAAAACTTAGTCGTCCTTTGCTGCATTGGTGGGGGGCACAAACCTGCTAAACCTGTTGTTTTTTTAGTAATTAGTATTTGTATTAGTATTTTTATTGTATTGATTGTATTTTGTGTGTTTGTGTTTTTCCACTGCTGCTGGGCTGTTGTAACAAACTACTTTCTCCTTCAGGGGATTAATAAAGTTGTATCTAATCAAATCTTTATCTTTTCAGACACATTTCGGATAACGCTAATGTTGGTGTATGGTGATTAATTAATTAATGGCATAGTACGAAATCGACTTATCATGGATTAAGCCATATAACGATGTTGCCACTCGACGGGGGGGCTGTCACTTGTCTGAGTATACATG
>JAOPJL010000125.1:11115821-11125930 GCA_027123545.1 Trisopterus esmarkii
ATTGCATGCCTGTTTTACTGTTTTGTTAATGCATATTGAAATGTATCCTTGTTCATACTTTTATTACAAATATATATATGACCAGCAATTGTCTACAAGTATAGTGTGCTTATTTGCAACTAAAATCTCATCCGTCTTAGACGCAATATCCGATAAAGGAATTGCCACGACATCTGTCGCTGCCTGTAAAGTTGAACATTTCTCAACTTTTTGACGCAGAGCCGAGGAAACGAATTGACCCACAATGCATTTCGGGAGAGCCCCATGCGAAGTCAATGAGATCCGTCGACAGACATGTACAGTCGTACATGTCCCCAGATGTGCATTATTAGTGCTTATAGTGCTCTACAACACATTAACTGTGTAATAATTAATTAATTAATTAGTAGTAATTCATTAGTAGTGATACATTCTTTATTATTTTATATATTTTTTCGATGCGTGCGTGTATTGTCAATTTGTCAGAGATCATCAACGGACTCAATGATGACGGTGATTCAACGGAAGGGAGAGGCAGAGGACAGAGAGGCAGAGGACAGAGAGGCAGAGGACAGAGAGGCAGGGGATCGGTGGGAGGTAGTATTCATAAAAAGCAACCATTATACAATCAAACATAGCTTATGCTGCTATCCACCAACGAGGCTTTTTAGGCTTTTAACTATACGTGTTCTACTGTTATGCGGTCTATGCAATGAATTAAACAACCACGCAATGAGAAAAGCTTGTAATTTAGACAGTAACATTGACTTACGCCACATTCACACTACCTCTGTCTGTCAATACACAACCCGGGTTTTCCCGGGTTGTATTACAAAGCGGATTTCATTGGACAGTTGGCAAACGGATCGGAATCTTGGGATTGCTCCGTGAAAATTTGGGTTCTCTTAAAAAGACGGACCCTAACCCTAAACCACGGATCCCCCCTCCCTGCCCCAGGGTCCCGAGAGGGCGCTTTCAGGGCGGTATGACCTTCCTATCTTTAAGTTAGGAGATGGGGGTTAAGAATCAAGGATTAGTAGAGGATTAGAGTCGTTTTTTGTATTTGATGTGTTGTAGCATCCTTGGCTAATTCACAGAATTGCAGTTCAATGGTCACTTGGCGGAGCCAAACGTCCACTTGGTCAAAATTAATTATAATGGTTCTATACTGGCGCTCTCAGTTAGATTATGACTATCCTTTTGTTAAATCAAAACAATTTGGATTTGGATTTAACAATTCCAACTACAGAGGAAGAGTTTATTTGTAGCAGTGGTTGCGTTTCATATCAGGTTAAAAATATTCGAGATGTGGGATTCAAACTGAATTTATTTGCCCAAATACATTTCATTGATGAACAAAACAAAAACAAGGAAGGCCTAAAATGGTAAAATATAACCAGCCCTGACAAAGCATGTAAATACTGTAATTAAATTGTCAGAGTTGTGGTTAAACATTTCCACGTACTATATTTCATAGAGTAACAGGGGTCCTATAGGATAGTAGGGTTAACAGTATTTGAAATTTTAAAGAAGAAAACAATAACGGGCCCCAGTTCTTCACACAGAAGAGTGGGAGTCGAGGGCAGTAAGAGTTTGTGGAATGGTGCGCAAAAAAAATTAAGTCAAGGACGGGGATAACCCGATGTCATGTGACCGAAATTGACCAGGATGAACACAACAAGCAGACGGTAGACGGGTTGAATGGAATTGATTCAAATTCTTTCTTTCAAAGGCCATGTTCACGTCTTATGCCTGGGGAACCTTCAGGAGAAGAAAACACAGGCAGAAGGAGGATTATTTAGAGTAACAGCTTGATCACATGTCAGATGCTCATTTAGTTAGTTTGAAGAATTATGAAAAATAACATAACATATAAATCCGATCCTTGTTTAAGTCATGAGTGAATCCGTTTTAAAAACGTAAGATGATTAAATAAAATGTACATGCTAAAGGGTTTTCAGAAAGGAAAGTGAGCCTTTGACCACATCCTTGTTCCTCACCTGACGCTGCCCTATTTGCTTGGCCTCTCCCTCCAGGCCAAGAGGTTGATGCGTGGGATGTTGGAGCAGAGGACCAAGGGGTTTCTAGCAGTGATGAGGCTGAAGGAGTCCTTTGGGACGCTGGTGATGCCCGTGTTGGCACAGATGATGCTGGCCAGGGAGGCAGTGCGCAGCGCCGTCCTCTGGGTGGAGGTGAAGATGCCCGGGTTCTCGTACCACAACCTGTCCACGGCAAACAAAACTAAATGTTCATGAGATGGATCGTGCCTGGGTATTAAAGGGGGGTTACGGGGGTTGGGTTGGAGAGGGGGTCCATGATTTCCACATACAGACACCTACCCCCCTGCCTGCTCCTCAATCACCTGCATCTTAATTTAACTCAAACTTGCATCCATCGTCATCCAAAGGTGATCTAGATCCAACCGGGTCGCCCTTCTTTCTGTTTCACACCCCAACGTGAGTCCTGTCCCTGCATGTCTGCCTGCATACCTGTCTCCCTGACGGAGTTCCTTGAACTGGTTGGCGATGAGGCAGGCGAACAGAGGGCCCACACGGCCTCCCTGGACGAAGGGTTCCACAGCGCCTCCCACCCACACGTCGATGTTGCTGGGGGTTCCATATAGCTGCAGGAGCCTGGTCGCCAGGTCCTCGTTGTTCAGTACCTGAGCCAGCTCTGCCTGGTTGCTTGGCTCGGACAGCCCACAGTGCTTACGCCATGCGTTGTAGCCTAGTGTGTGGAGAAATAGAGGTTTATTTCCATCGGATCACAAAGTATTTGCAGCATAATTTAAACAAAACTATTCAAAAAGAAGAGGAGAAGAAGAAAGACTGAGGAGCTCAGAACCCTGACCTCATAGGTCTCGCACCTTCTTGGTTAGAAAGTGTGAAATAATTGGTTGTTCAGCTCTTCGTATGAAAACATTTAATTGTATTGTGTCAGACCGCTGCCCCCTTGGCAGTCGCTTTTAAAAATACATGGTTCTATAAAGGTGAACTGAATCAAGCAAGCAAAGAGGCAGCAGGCGTGGAAAGGAGAGGCTTTTAGGGGATAGCTACCAGGGATGCCGTGGTCCCGACCCCTCTGCATGTTGAGCGACGCCAGGTCCTGAGCCAGCTT
Organism: Trisopterus esmarkii; assembly: GCA_027123545.1. Taxonomy (NCBI): domain Eukaryota; kingdom Metazoa; phylum Chordata; class Actinopteri; order Gadiformes; family Gadidae; genus Trisopterus; species Trisopterus esmarkii. The sequence goes on from JAOPJL010000125.1 coordinate 11,118,918, forward strand.
TGTGACAAATTCGAAGAGCCTCTCCCGCACTGCGTCCACCATCAAGTGTTCCTGAACACCCAGTTTGGCAGGACTGCCCACCAGACCTCGGATCACGGGGTCGATCCCGCCTGTAACCAACCAACAACAACAATGTAAAGAGAAAACAACCTTGTTTGAAATTCATGTCAAGCACTTGTCATCTCCGCTCACCTTCGAATACGACCCTCCAGGGGGTGAAGAAGGTCTTGAAGAGCGGCACAGTGGGGATTTGGTCATTCTCCTCGTAGTTGTCGTTCAGGCGCGAGAGGACAGGCTTGATGGCCAGGTGTCCGAAGCGGTAGGCGGCGGTGGCAAACATATTGGCGACACTGGGGTCCACGTTAGGGTTGTAGCCCGGGTAGGTGCCCAGCGGTCCCGACATGGCTTCATCACCCACGATGTGGGGCAGGTAGTCCCTGTACACAAACACCTGAGGATGGACACATGTTGAGGAGGAGGTACATGTGTTGAGGAGGAGGAGGTATACGTGTGGAGGAGGGAGAGGAGGAGGTACACGTGTTGAGGAGGGAGAGGAGGAGGCACACGTGTTGAGGAGGAGGAGGAGGAGGGATAAAGAGGTGCCGGTAGGGGGGGTTTACCTGAGAGTATGCGCCCATGATTTTACGAGCCTCTTGGTAGAGGGTCTCACTGTCCCACTGCGGGTTTATCCTCTTGAGTTCGCGCGCCAGACGGTTGTGTTCTCGCATGAACATGGTTTGGAGGGACGTCAGGGCGACGTTCTCATTGGCACGCACATCCCCTAGAAACACAACTCAAGCTGTTTAAATCATTTTGACACAGCACTAGTCAGCGTTTACAAATGGTTTGCTAGCTATGATAGAGAGATAAAAACAGACGGTGGTAACAGTGGTAGATAAGTGGTTAGAGATATATAGAGAGATGGATAAAGAGATAGAAATAGAGATAATATAATAATATATAATATAATAAAATGAAGAGATTCAGATATGTATATATTGATATCGAGAGAGAGAGATAAAGACATATAGAGAGAAAGAGAAGATAGAAATATATAGATAAATAAAGAGATAGACAGAGATAGTCGCATATAGAGATGGCCATAGAGATGTTTAAAGATATACATGTACTGACCACTAACCTGCAAGGAAACAGGGCACCTCCTTGGCAGTGCTTTTACTCATGATTCTCCTGCGCGTGGCGCACATGTTAGCCTTCAGGGGGCTGAAGGGAAGCAGATCACGGCCGTTGTCCGTGAAATTTTCGTTGACGCGCATGAGGCCTGCGTCGCTCGTGAGGTCGCGGAGGTACATCGCCAGCTGGTCCTCCGAGCCGTACACCGTGCTCAGGTCTGTGAACGACGTCACGGTGTTGATCTGCTGCCGCTTGTTCGCCACGCCACCAAAATTGTAGTCCGTATATCCGGTTCCACATACGGCCGCGGTTCGGAAGAACGGTAAGCAGCTGCCAGTGGGCAAAGTAGGGTCGCCGGGGGGGATCTATGTAGGAGAACGCAGATGACGGCTACGTCTCAACAGTCTCATCACACACTGTCATACTACACAATAAAATCACAAACTGGAACCCCATAGTGGTGACCATACCAGAATTGGGAAGCAGGGCTCGGAGCGCTCGCAGCTCTCGTCACAGTTGATGCCGTTGCTGAAGGAGCGGATGCTGGGGGTGAAGGGGCCGTGGGAGATGTCGTGGTCGCTCCACTGGCCGAACTGGGTCAACATTCCGTTGTATTTCGTGTCGCTGACCACGCCCTCGTTCGTCGTCGCCAGGATGCGATTGGACACCTCTCTGACCTAAGAAGGACGGAAAGGCAATCCGTAGATATTCGTGTGTATTTGACGCACGTGGGTTTTTTACGCGATGCTGGGTTTTACGCAATCACACGATGCTGCCGGCTGCGCATATGCTGACGTTGACATCATACCAGAGGGAGAAGAAAGTTGTGGTAGAGGCGGTCACTGTTCCAGTCGATGGGCAAGGAGTTGCCGTCTTCATAGTTAGGGGACATCCATCGCTTGAAGGGGGTGTTGGAGGACCCCAGGCGAGGGTTATTCCTGTTAGAACACCATTGCCATGTTTCAAACTAAACGTTTAACGTGACAAACTGCTGACAAACACTCTACTTTTGTCTACACTAAAGGCTGACAGGAACAAAACAGTGTAATGGTGGCTCTTACAGGTTGTTGCAGACACTGGTGATGGTCCTGTACTTGTCCAAGTTCTGAATGGTGTGACAGGATGGTTTGCTGACCCTGGCTGCACATCCAGAGATCTTCGAGAGAACCTCCAGGTCTTCACGGGGGAGCAGATCTGGAGGACAGCAGACATAGGTTCAGAAAAAGGTCTGTGAGTTGAGTGAAAAACAGAAAGGGTGGAACAAAAGGGTGAGATGAAATGTTGGGGGGAGAATCAATGAAGTTCAAGAACGAGGACGAAGTACAAAGGACCCAAGTTGTCAGCTCCCTACAGCAGAAGATGACTATCTAAGTTGTTTTATTTTCTCTTCTTTATGGAAGACTGTGAAGAACTTTTGTAAGGTAATCTCTTTTTCGTAGGAGGGACAAGAGTTAAGTCCTATCATAGAAAACTCATCACACAACAGGTGAGGTGAGTATGTGTGCATCCACAAAGCCCATATGTGTCTGTATGCATGTGTGCAGACATTCAGATCATGTATGAACGCACCCGGAGACACCAACACCTCTCCGTCACTTTTACCTGCCCTCAATTAAACTCCTGCATGCTCAATAACAACAACAATGACAACAACAGCGTCGTGCGCCTGACCTGTGGCATTGAGCGAGCGTTTGTGCACGCGGTGAACGCGCTCGTGCAGCAGGCGCAACGTCTGGTCCATGTAGTCGGCCGAGCGCACGGCCGAGCGGGAGTCTCCGCGCGGCTGCTTCATGAGACGCAAGATGTCCGCCGGAGAGACATTCTCTCGACGAACTCTTCTCAGACTCCTGGCAGGGACCGGGGGGGAGGCATGGTTACGATGCGATGGGAACCATAGCAGTATTAACATAATTCATAAGAAGAAGAAAAATAGGTAATGAAGCAAATAGGCAATTATGATCACAGGTTCATTATGAAAGTGAAATTGAATAATTAAATTTTATAATTTAATATTTACACAAAAGGAAAATCGACTTTCATGCAGTAGAAGTATCCTGTAAAAGTATAATTTTCCGTAAGGTGATTGTTTAGTTCTCGTTAAGACAGAACAAGATTCAGAACAATAAACTCACTCTTCTCGCGAGTACTTGTAAGCCTCATCCACCACTTTTTTTGCCTCTTTAAAACACTCCATAAGATATGGACGACCCAGACCTTCAGATACAAGAGCATTAATATAATGAAGCATAAGAAAGACCTTCAGATACAGGAGAATTAATATAATAAAGCATAAGATAGACAATCAGGTACAACAGCATAAACAAAATAAACAAACTTAATACTTCAACTTAAACACTTTTTTTATTAGTTACAGAAAATAAAACATCCCAATAGACCAAAATATATTAAAACCATTCAGGGTTTTTGAAAGGTAATCGTTTTAAGCTTACTTGATGGCATGGAATTGGCCTGCATCACGCAGATGCCCAGCGCTACAACGCAGACAAGCAGGTTCATCTATAAGTGAACAAAACATACCAAACATCAGACATCAACCAACTGCAAATGTTAGACAATAATGACACACACCAGCTACGTCCCACATGGGAAAGAAGTCCTCTTACCCCTGCAGGTCAGGCTAAAAGCTAAAAGTACATTGAGAATAATATGAAGGTGATGTGAAGATTGTCCTGTGTCAGCCTATTTATAGTGAGCATTAGGCCTCACCCACAGTGTTGATGTATTCTGGTGTGGTCATTGTATCAGTAAATCCTATAGTTCCTGCTTCCTTCTCCTAGCTGACTTAGCAGCGATAGTTATTATGTTGTTGCGTTATATCATTTTATTACATTAAAATCCTTCAGGGTCTAATGTTACAAACAAATTACTCTTTATCATTGCACATTTAATAACATGAACAAAATATATATACTCATTATTCGGTTTTACTTATGTTGCTGATGTCACAATATTTCTAACCCAAGAGCTTAATATGGAGAATTGTACATCCCATTAGTTCTTCAGGATCAATGTCTGAAGCAATGTTTCTATTTATCTTATTTATCTGAAGCAATGTTTCTATTTATCTTAATACTGTCTGTCTGGGTGGCTCTTATTGTCAGAATTGTTATTTAATTTTCACTTGTGTCCCATAATTGTGATTTAATAACTCACAAGTACACAAAGAACACTTAGTCGTACTTGGGAATTAAATAGTTGTGCTTGGTGAAAGCTGTGAGTAGCTGATTCAAAGTTGGTGAACCAGATGAGTGTTTGTGATAGATAGGCCCTGAAAGTATACAATGGCTGAATACTGTGATAACACTATTTGTACTGCAATCGTTCTGATGGGAGTTGGGCCCAGAGCAAAAAGAAAGCACAGCCTAGCTCATAGTTTTCTATCTTAGTAACTACAGTCCCATACTTACGGAAATGTGTTTACTATACACAGACCAAATACGAGACGATATAGGAGATGTACACAGTTTGTATCTTATATGCTAGGACAGAAGATGAAGTCATCATAATTGTACAATTTTGAGTTTAGAATATTATTTGTGTTAATTTGTTGGTGTTTAATTTGTTTCTAGTGTATTGTATGCGTCAAAATAAAATATAATGTATCAAGTATCACATTAATCTGGCACTTTAAGGAAAACAATAAATGTCCTCAATCCATTATTGATTTTTACCAGCCAAAATCAAAGTTAAATTGCTCTCCTTTTGACCATCATGCAAGGAAAGTTCCTGTAAAATAGCCCTCTGTATATATGGATCCGTCTCATTAAATCCCTATTTAAGATGACTGTGAAACAACAAATCATTACTCACTATATGCTCAGAATCCTTGGGTGCTCCTATCATCTTGAATTCAGCAGTCAAAACTGCAAAGAGATCAGAACTCCCTCATCTCATTATATGAACCTTCCTCAACATCAATACTCATCAAAAACCTCCACACATCAAGAAACAACACAACAATATAAAAGAAGGGATCAAGATCAAGAAGAAATGTGATTTTAACGTGTCATTTGTTCACAAATGATTACTGAATTGATGATTATTATTATTACTGAACTTTGGATTCTAAGAAAGAGAAGCACAGCAACATTTAGAGGAGCCATTGTGTTTATCAAGGGAGTTGATAAAGCACCTTGTAGTCTGTAACTGAGCTATATGTCCACTGCACCCTATTTGTGAAGCTGGGGTATATGTGGTTTCACTGCAACCTTCGTGTGAAGCTGGGGTATATTTTGGTTCACTGCACCCTAGGTGTGATGCTGGGGTATGTTGGTTCACTGAATCCTCTGTATGAAACTGGGGTTTATGTTGCTCAACTGCTCACCGTCTTCTGTAGGCTTGGTTTGGGGTGTTTCACTGCATCCTGTCTTCTGTACCTGGGATATGTGTTGAAACGTATGTGGACAGAGAGGCGCCACCAGCAAACGCTTATGCTGATAGAGAGAAAACACAGGGGAAGTAGGAGAAGGTGAAAAGTAAATACTACTTCTAAATGACTCATTAGAACTCCTTCCTTATTTCCTTAGTTAGTTCCTTATTCCTTGGCAAGACGTACATCCTGATTTGACGCACAGCGTAGGCCAAAGTAGGGGATTATTTTACACTTGAAGAAACATTCAAGTTTTTCGATTTTAGTTTTGATGCCCCAATAGCAAAATCGAGTTTGTCGATGTGATCACAGTCCAGAGTTCAGTAGTCTTATGGTTTGGGGGAAGAAGCTGTCCTTGAACCTGGTGGTTTGTTAGCGGATGCTCCTGTACCGTCCGCCAAACAGTTACTATGTGAAAAGTGGATGGCTAGGGTGGATGCCGTCCCTGAGTATATACCAGGAACTTTCTCCTATATCTCTTGAGTATAGAGGTCCTGCTGGCAGCCCTGTCCCGGTGATGTGCAAGACAGTTTCCACCGTCCACTGCATAGCCCTGTGGTCGAGTTTGGTGCAGTTACCATACCAGGCGGGGATGCAGTCATCTCACATATGTGTTCCTCTGGTCCAGGTGAGAGAGGGCAGTGTGGAGGGTAAGGGAGACGGTGTCATCGGTGGACCTTGTTTGGCTTATAGGCAAACTGTAGTGGGCCCAGGGAGTCAGGCAGTGAAGAGGTGATGTGGGTTTTGACTAGCCGCTTGAAGCACTTCATGATGATAGATGTGAGTGCTACAGGGCGGTGGTCATGTAAACTGGGTGCTTTTGTTTTTTATTGGGGTACAGGGATAATGGTGTTTATTTTGAAACATGTGGGGACCACAGACTGAAGCAGGGATGTGTTGAAGATGTCTGTGAATACATCTGCCAGCTGGTCTGCACACGCCTTGACTACTCTGCCAGGGATACCGTCCGGGCTAGGTGCCTTGTGGTGTGGGTTTACCTTCTTAGAGAATCTACACCCCTCTGCCCTAGATTTTCCAGTGGGCAGGGGTCCTGGTCCGATTGTATATCCAAAGAAGCGGATTTATCCTCTAAACATGCATAGTATGTGTTCAGCTCATCTAGGAGAGATGTTGACCTTTCCTTAACGTCATTGGTTTTCCCTTTATAATCCGTAATAGTCTTAAATGTTTCTGGTGTTGGAGCCACGGTAGTTTGCCTCCACTTTGTCCCTCGAGTGCATCTTTGCCCTGGCTGGTATCTTCCCCCTGTGTCATACATCTTCTTTTTATAACCATCATATATATTCTATATCATATCATATAATATCTGTATCATACATCTCTGTTCACACTTCTGTATCAGTTCAACAGAATGTGAACCGTATATATAAAATATATAGGGTTAGGGTAAGGGTTAGTGTGTGTGTGTGTGTGTGTGTGTGTGTGTGTGTGTGTGTGTGTGTGTGTGTGTGTGTGTGTGTGTGTGTGT
>JAOPJL010000125.1:11131119-11142464 GCA_027123545.1 Trisopterus esmarkii
CACACACACACACACACACACACACACACACACACACACACACACACACACACACACACACACACACACCAAATGCACACACACACTCACACCTATTACCTTCTTGGATAGGAAAAGGCTTCCACTTCCACTGTTTCTAGCTTTGTATTGATCTAATAATCATATTATTAGAACTTTTTTACCATTGGGGCATCACAACTAAAATTGAAAATATTAAAGTCGGTGCATAATGTTTAACACAACAATATAACTTAAAGAATAAGAGCTTAAACATAGTCTACTACACTGTTATAACTACTAAACCATTGTTAGACCTCGCATGTGAACCTGTTCCACCTGCCTCTGTCCTGCTGGTTGCATAACTTCATTCTGAGAAATAGATAAGCTGATACATAAAGAGAAAATATATCGAATAGCTCTGCTAGTTTGCTGAGTTTTACTATAATGAAATGAACCTACTATCTCAATGTGTGCAATGTAGCTATAACAATGAAAAACATTAGCTATTGCTGTCGTGAACAACAATATACATTAGGCAACGTTCGTACAATAGAGCTGTGCTGAGGTTATCTCAATATATATAATACGATGTTAAAGTATAAGATATTGCTTTCCCTATCCCATCTATGTACCACTGTTTTGTTTTGGGCTGAGTTGAGAGTAAACCTTTTGTGGATGAGTGGATGAAATGACATCAATGACCTAAGTCAAGTTAAGGACAAAACCATTTTTCAGATTGATTGTCATTGATAAGGAATCATCAATTATAGCATATCATAAAATCTGATTGATTCATTTAACATACATTTAATATTTTTGGGTTGTTTCAGACGGATGGTGCCATACAACGATATCTGTGAAGACGAATTCAGTGTGGCAAAGCTAATAATAACAAATAAATCCCAGCTAAAAGTGTTATCTTGTTTATATTTTTTCACATGTTGTATATACTAAAACAATTATTCACCTCAGGCTCTGTGAATAGTGGGGGTATTATATACTATTCACTGAGCCTTCAGCGAATAATTGTTAAATATAATATAGTCCTATCTTAACACAGAACAGGTGCCTGATTATAATATACATATATATAATATACATAATCCAATTGATCTTGGGAATGATCGATAAGTGCAAACATAATTACTTGGGTAATTGATTAGTCGTCATTTTTGTTTGTAGTACCTACAACAAGCAAGCAAAAGCAAGACTTGGTATTTTCTACCATTGATGACATTCTGTAGCTTTAAAAATGCTTGTAATGAAGCGCAATACAAATAATTGGAGGATCCTATATTAAGGTGAGAGTTGCACTGATGCCACTCTCATTTAAATGCTCATTTAAAGGCTTGTTTTATTATGGATATTTGGTTCTGTGCACCAGGAGATACACTAATCGTTTTCCCCTCTCAGCTAATAGTGCCCTGACCGGTATAGGCCTAGAGAGTATTATAGAGAATTATAAGTATGCTCATGATAATGAGAGCCCTTTGGAAGCAGTGTGAAATGGTGAGCGCGTCTCCGTTCTGTTGTGTGTTCCTTGAAGTGTAAAGCTGGTTATCAAGATCATGGATGGGGCCAGTGTAGCACCCCATGCTACGCTGTACGCTAGTGTGAGGCCCCTGCAGGGTTTAAAGAGAGGGAGGGAGATCATGATGTCCTAACATGTTCGACCTGCCGACCTAGACAAATTGACAGTATTGTTACGTTGGGTCAGATTTGAACGTCAGCTAACTAAAGAACATCATTTGTTGGACATGCTCAGCCTCTGTACAGTATATGTGACCTATACGCCTGTGAAAATAAGCTGACAAGTGAACTGAGAAAATAAAGTCCACTTGAGGTTCATGGTGTCTCTGTGAGGTCACCTTGCGGTGTCGACACACAGAGCTGAGATACGGGCCCCACATCTCTAAACTCTGGAGGTAGAGAGAGCTTCCTTCCACAGAGCTTTCCCGGCTTTTCATATGATTGGCATACGATGTGTGCATTCAGGTCTTCATTGGTGGAGGTGCAGAAGCCGGCAGATGGCTCCATCCTGAACTGTCTTGTAGCCTCCACCGTTTTTTTTCCATTCGAAATTTTCATGTTCTCATGGCGCCCTCTGCTGGTGACGCATAGCGGCTTCCAGTTCCTACCAGTTCACATCCTGCACACACGTTATAGTAGATACTTGCTTCTCCGTCGGTAGACAAGCCTGCCCGTTCATATGGGAATTGTCGGCCATTCTCATCCAGATGCGACTTGTTATTCTTTTTATTTCCATTCATAATTGTGACCTCTTAACATCCCCATCCTTTTGCCCAGCGCTTTTTATTCGTTCTTTAATTCCTCTCTTTGCGTTTCCAGATAACTTTGTTGTAACCATTTACAAAGTCATCGTGTTGTGCACAGAGCATAACTTGTGTATCCCACCAAGCAGCGAGACCCAAAATGTCACTCCACCTTAATTCACACTTTCAGCTCAGGCCTGGTGCGTACTTCCCTTGAGATATTCACCAAAGATGTGAGCGACGGCACTTCGGTCGCAGCGGGAGTGCGTTTCCTGACGCCTCCCTTTGAGCGCTGCTGCTCAGGCTCTCTCTGATCTCTACAGCCCTCTGCTTCCGTCTGGCTGCTTTCAAATGGATCTCATGTTCCAATTAAGGAGAATTATGCTTCTTAGATTTGTTGATGATTTGTTGATGATAACTTAGTTTGTAGCATATGAAAGTTATTTGATTTTCGTCACATGGCCAATAAAAAACGAAATCAATATTTTATTAGAGAATGCTATTTTCTGCTCTTCTCTTCTTGGCCTGTGTTTGTTTCTCTTATTATTTTATTAGGAATGATTGTAACTATGTCAGGATCACTCTATAATAAAATGTATTTGTTATCATTCGGGGTCATTCTATAGCTTCCATTCAGAACCTAGGCTGTAAAGAGAAGATTGTTTTCATATTGTCATATCATGGGCCTATTGCACATTAAGGTCCTTGACTATTCTTTATTGACTATTCTTCAATGAATATTCATTGATTATTTTTAACAATAAGACGGATAAGGGCCTGGCTGTTCTGTATCATTTTACTGGTGTATCTGTTTATGTTATAATATAACAGTGCATAAATAACCTTGTTTTGTTTAGTGTCGGCGTAGCATTTTTCTTTTCTACGTCAGAATACACTGAGCTGTGCGCATGCGCGCTGATGTAGGGTTCGGAGGCTGGTCTGCTGGAGGTCTTTGTTGAACCTCTACGTCCGCCTACCCCCCTACAAGCTGATGTTTTATTTATATCATCAGAGCCTCTTTTAATATCATTGATTGCTGCTTTTATAGCACAACTGTGAACGGAACAGAAGAATCGAGGGCCTATCGAGACAGAAGAGCGACTCCTATGTATACAAACAAACGACGAGCTGGTTTTAAGGTGGCGCGTCAACGCCAGCTGAACTCTCCAACCACCGAGCGTATTATTATTTTTCCTTCAGCTCTCCATCTTTCGCTTCGTGTTGTGTTATTGGATCGACGATGGGGATCCCTGTAGCACTGTGTTAAGTGGGGTTCACGCCCGTGCCATTGCACACGAATATGAGAGAAGACGGTGGTTTGTTGTCTGGACGGCTGCCCATGGCAAGCGGAGGAAGGGTGCCACTTTCCTGCTGGTCCTGCTTGACGGAGGAGACGGGAGCACCAGGCCCGCTGCCATCTGCCCGTCCCGAGTAGACCTCCAGGGTGTCCGTCATGGAGACCGTGGGGAAGTTCGAGTTCAGCCGTAAGGACCTGATCGGACATGGCGCATTCGCAGTCGTGTTCAAAGGCAGGCACCGAGAGGTGAGTCGCTACTTTGTTGTTTTTATTAATTTGTTAATTAATTACAGTGGACGAGGCTCAATAACCATGTCAGCCCCCAGGGGCCAAACCTAAGGAGGAATATCATGTCAACCATTATGGGCAGAGCTATTGGTAGCCTACATCTGACAGGAGAGTGCGGAGCTCCCTCTGTATTTGTATCATGCAATGATACCCAGTAAATATGTGTACTTTAGTGGTACGACCTTAAGAGGCCGACGTGAACAGCCACACGCTTCTCCCATCAATAATATTGACTGGACCGCACTGTCGTTTATTATAGGTATATAATAAAATAACGTTAAACATGTTACTCCTCAAAAGTTTGTTTATAATTGTGCTTGTGTATGTTTGCTCATGGCTCCTCCTAAAGGTTAAAGGTCTGATGTTGCATGATTAGGCCTACATGCAATCACATTAGTGTTATTGTGTCGTACTGCTCATGTATCAATCGTTTATACGCACTGCATTTGTGAAGTTTTATTTAGGCAAATGTATTTCCATAGAAACATGACTGGGAGGTGGCAGTCAAATGCATAAACAAGAAGAATCTCTCCAAATCCCAAACACTATTGGGGAAAGAGATCAAAATACTCAAGGTAAGTCTAACCCCTGATCGTGCTGAACGAGAGTTGTGCTTGTTAACTTGTCCAGCGAACATTAATAGTTATTTTTATCGCCTCACACACAATTTGCATGTTTGTCGGTTTGTGCTTGCCTGTGTTCAATGGGCGTCCAAAAAAATGCAATGCATAGAGAAATGATACATCTGTAATGTGCTTCACCCCAACATTCGCCAGTCACTCACAATTATTTAAAGAATGCAGTCAATGTTCACACCATTATCACCTGCGTTGTGACAAGTGGGTGTTTACAGCCACTGGAAAAATGATTGCTTTGAAGGAAAAACAGCAGTCAGTGACAGACTATTTACAGTCTTGTTTGAGCATTAGGCATACAGACTGGTAACACGATGTATCCTTCTTTGTGCCACTGCCAAAAGACAGGTCAGCTAGCATCACTAATGCAATAAAGGTTGGATAGTCTGAGGGGGAATTAGAATTTCTTCATGAATGCAGAGAGCTGCAAAGCTCAATATCCAGACGTGTTGTATATTATTGGCCCCAAAATAGTGCCATGTTACCCTGTATCAAAATAGCTTTGTTTAACTGTGAACTTAAAAAATATTTTATAGTATTATTCTGTTCTAATTTTCCTCAGAGCTTTCAGCAGCTTATTGTACAGACTAATTTGGTACACTAACAAGATAAGATACTGGATGTATGTGTGCTGGATCAACAAGGTTTTTCTTTTTTTTAACAGGAACTGAAACATGAGAACATTGTTGCTTTGCTGGACTTTCAGGTAAGTTACATTATGATCATCTTTGCAGGAAAAAATGATAGAAAATGACCCATCAAATCCTATTGGGAAATCCAAATAACACTGATACACGCTGCAAACCTTCCGTCTGCATTGTGTGTTGATAAGCTGGGATACTACATGGCCCTCTGTAGGCAATTCATGTCTCATGTTTGCTTGTTATATAGTTGTATCTGATATCTCATGTACTGTAGACAAAGTAAACTAGTTAGGTAGGTAAGTAGGAGGTATGCAACTACTGATTTACCTTATAACTGCTGAATAATATGCTAATGGTTGAAATTATGCACCTGCAAGTGAGAACTTGCAGAGAAAGGGACATTGTTTAGATTTAACAGCTACAAATAAGGCCTTTGATTTACACATGATTTAATTACATTTGATCTGATCTCCTGCTGTAATAGTTATTACAGCCACAGATAGTTAGTAGTACATATCTAGAACCATGTTCTAGATATTGCATTGGAACCTGTAGTATTAAGTGTTTTTAATTTGACACATGCAATGTCAATCATATGTGCAGTCAGCCTTTGGTATTTGTGCCTGTCAGAATGTATTTCCTTTACGTGTGTGGCAAATTTGTGGCTTTTGCTACACATCCAAAAGTATACTAACCTCAGTTGGACCTGAGAGCCCCACTATGATTGGTAGATACTACTGTATATTTCTCTAGGTCAGTGCATTCAGAAGTGGCTCTGTGCCACCATTTGTTCCCTATAAGGAAGAAAGCTTCTGATTCTGCTGTGTCGGGTTCCTGTTTAGCTGTGTTCCTGTTTTAGGGCCATAGCAAGCTGCTCTGTGTCATGAGGAAGTCCTTTACCTTCTGGCCTGTTGTGGCCAACTCACAAGATGTGAGCCTGCATTGGGTGTGGATTAAAACACCTCGCTAACCGACTAACTGTGCTGGCCAGCTTGACCTCTCCCTGACCCACTGCCTCGTGCTGATTGGGATTGGGATTGGAGTGGAATTTGCATTGTCCAAGTTGATATTCCTGACGGTTGCCGAGCAACCTGAGGTGGTTCATGTCAACACACCTGTCTGACAGTTTCAGCAGCAGCAGGCGAACCAGTCTCCAAACACACACGTTGCTGTTTATTTTGTATTTGTCACACTAATAAACCATCTGCTGGATATTTCAACACCAGGTTACCCATTATGTGGTCTGCTGCTATTGCCAGACCATGCTCAATCGTAGATTGAGCATGGTCTGGGGAAGCTGCTGTCATTTTCTTCAGCACAAGAGGCGTGATCAACAGGCGGAGTTAAATTGACTCTGTACGCAATTGGCTTGTCGCTTCCCTGTCGTCATTGTGTTAAACCAGCCAATAGCGCGCCAGGGGGAAGATTGGCTCCCGCAAAAACGGATCGTATATAAAGAAATGTATGGCTCTTCTCCAGACCCTTCTGCAGGGCAAACTCAAATCGCCGGCAGAATGGGCTAGTCTAGTCGGCTGGAAGGAAGTCTAAAATATTTTAAAAAGCAGAACATACGTCTGAACATGAAAGTAAACGAAATGCATGTGAAGGAGTCACTCTGAAGGGAAACTTCTAGGAGTCTGCCAGGCTATGCAGAAATTAGCCACATGGATATTTGACTCACAACAGCAATTAATAGTTAAATAACTTGTTTCAGAGAGAGACGGTCCTAAATGCCATACTCCTTTTGAACTATTGTCACAATGGCTATACATGATTGTCCTTGAGAAAAAAAACCCACCTTAATTGTATGTGTTGAATATATCTTGCTAGGAGTTTGTTTGCCTGTGACCTGTATAGAGGAGGGTGGGGGACGTGACACCTTAGGAAATTGGAGAGGCCGCCTGGTTGTTTGCTGGTACTGGTGGTTACATTTTAGCTGCACACTCTAACTTTCTCACTTGCACTCACCTGGCTTTCGGTTTGTTACACCCATTAAATACAAAAAACATGTTGGCCGCAAAGAAGTTGCACCCTCCTCTCTGTGGGTTGAAGGGATCTACTCAAGAGTCTTGAGCATTTCATATACAATGTAGTTGATTGTTGCTAATTGGTCGAACGACCACAAACCAGCATCAATGTTGTAATGTCTCTGACTGTTAACATGCTGGTTCATGATGTCATTCAATAGCATGCGTCGTGGAATCTGCTGACCAGTCTATCCGAGATAGTATCAAAGTATATTATAACATCTAATTAAAATGGGTGATCAACCACTTGGTTGGTTTGGGTATAACCCTATTCAAGGTGCGTTCACATCCATGGCTGGAGACCTGCTTGTCATGACAGTATGTGTGAACCTTAGATGTGTTGGCCCTTGCGGGACCATGTTCTCCCCGCACTCAGGATCCGGTGGTGTGGGGGGGGGGAAAGTCTCTCTCAGCATCCAAACAATTTCTCTCTGGGCTCTAAGATTACAGGCAGGGTTTCGCACAGCGGACGTGTGGACGGTTTGTGGGTTAGCCAGCGACGGCTTCTCGACTTCTCGAACTCGGGGCAAACGTCAATCAGACACAGGGAAAATGCACTGCAGCGACGACTAGAGAGGAACCGGTTTCCCGTTGAATTGTCACTCTGGTCGAGAATATGTGTATAGAAACCTTTTTATCAGATTGTAGCAGGAGATCTCAAGGCAGTCAAGCAAGGACGTCAAGGCTCAAAGGCTTTGTTTAATTAAAGGATGGACTTTAAAAATACAGTGTCTAAGGGTTAACGGTTCACTACTGATATTTTATTCATCACCATGGTCACAGAGAGAAACTGAATCAGTTTCACAACGTTCTGCTCCCGCTGGTTATTTCCCACTGCGGTGCTGCATTACTGTCCGACGGAGAAACCACAGCCAATCCAAAGCAAACGACTCTCACCAGAGCTAGAACTTGGCTTGTTGTTGGTTTGCTTCACCCATCCAAAAAGAAAGAGAAAAACGCTGAAAGTGCTGAGTCAGCCGGATTATGTCCACAGCATCCAGCTCTGTCATTGGCCCTCTGAGGTGACGGGGCAGTCCATCGTGGCCTGTTGCCGGGTGATAAGAGGGGATTCTGGGGTGGCGTGCGCCGTGTTGACTAACGCCGGGAGGAGAGAAAAGACGACTCCACACAGGAGAACAGGGTGTCAGTTGTTTATGCTACAACAGCATGGTGGGCGACTGGAAGCCATGCTAGCTAGGTCTGCATGCTCCAGCTTTTGTTCCATCCATGTTCCATCGTTTGGTTTGAGTTTGAGAAACTCTGAAGAGTTGGCATATTTCAATCATCTTCCAGTAAAACCAACCGAACATCATTCATTTGAAATGCTCAGAATGCCTTCCTGGTTAAATGGAAAAGATGACTGTAATGAGAGAGAGCTGACCGTATTGAGAGAGAGAATGTGTGCAAACTCTGAATGAGATCAATCATAGTGAGAATGGAAAATGTGACGTTGCTCTATTTCTCTTTGTGTGTGTTCCCCGTAATCTTTTGTCACATCATCGATTTGATTTTCTGAATGACTTGGTTTGTGTCATCGTTGCTGAGTTCTTAAATAAGTGGGCAGGTTTGGTTTACACAGTGTAACTTGAAAGCCCTGAGAGCGTCAGCTAAAGTAATGTCAGTGTTCATATAATCCCCTTTCACGGTGGATTTCCTCAAGCTGACGTGACATCTGGATTGGTAGACCTTATACATACTGGTCCTGTGTTGACTCAGGCAAACCTCCAAACAAACAGTGCTTACATCCTGCCAGGTCGGCTCCCCTATCGGGGGAGTTGAACCTTTGCACAAGGATAACGAGTGGACATACACGTACACGTTACACACATGAACAAGATCACAAAGTAACGTATACTATTGACTGTCACTGATGCTACTAACGCTCTCTCCTACCTTCCATGCAGGAAACGGCCAGCTCAGTGTACCTGGTGATGGAGGTACGTTTGTGTAGGAGGCAACCTAGTGGTAACACACTGATGAAAGAACTTGCATATGCATATGATAGTTACTTACTTGGTTTTGCTGATGATCTATGGGTCCACTCACCACTTATCGCCGAAGAGAACAAAATGGAAAATCTTTTCGATTTCCACTTTAACTTTTAAATCAATATGATATTATAACAAGCCAAACTATCTCAAATACATATATTCATGAATAATTAATGATTCGGATTAATGATCACACAATCACATGTGAGAGTCTGTCCTGGTAGCACATACATACACATGGACTACGCTAATGGCTTAGCACCCTTCAGAAGATCCCTTTCCTACTAAGAGATATTACCTCAGCCTGTGATGTCAGAAAACACCTCCGTCCTTTCAGTAGATCACACACACACTCTGGCTTTTTCCCGTTTTCAGAAATATTTCGTGACGTATTGCTTTTTATAGATTAATCATGGAAATGTAAACAATTAAGCTTAAAGACCTGTGCGCTTTTTTTTTTCAAACGTTTTTGCAAAGTAACATAGGCTGTATTTTGCATGGATTGATTTTTTTAATATGAACGTAGCTGGTGTTTAAACAAACTACTGTATCCAATAACAATTTCAACAATTAAAATATTACAATATTTACCACTGTAGCAGTATTAAAAAGCGGAAGCGGAAGCGCTTCCACACTAGCAAGTCGTTCCAAACTCTGAACGCTACAAAGGCTAGGCAGCACTCTACCCAGCACTCTAGCCTCATCTCCATAGGACGCGACTCGCAAGGAAGCGTTCTAGCAAGGCTGCAGCCTTCACATGGGGAAACGTGTGTGTGTGCGAGTGTGAACATGTGCATGAACCGTTATTGCATGGAAAGGACACTTAACCTGAAATAGTGAATCAAGTTCCCATATGCACACTATTACAAACCTGACGTTCCCGTCTTCCATCAATAAAGTATTAACTCGTTCTTTAAAAGTGTACTCTTCTCTTGCTAAACACACACACACACACAGATACAAAAAAGCTTTCTATGTAAAAAGGCAAACTACAATCAAGCCTGCTGATATTCAGGACTAAGTGGAGGAGAGCAGGTGTGGTGACATTCACCAACAGGCCAGCGGTCGTCCATTACAGGGCGGCTATGGTTCTCCAACAGAGCCTCTCCACCGCCAAGGCCTCAAAGCCTGGAGGGTGTCGTCTCCTCTTCCTCCTCCTCTTCCTCCCCCTCCTCCTTAAGTCTGGGACAGGCCTAGGTCCCTTCCTCTCCTTCTTTTGTTCTTCTTCTTCTTGGTCTCCGGTCACTGGCTCTGGCACACGTTGCCCCCGCCCCCTTTGGCGCCGGCGGCGGCCTTCTTGCGGCGCTTGTTGAGCAGTGGGTTGCTGGAGGTGTCCAGGTCCTTGATCTTCACCTGGTCGTAGTCCACGCGCATCGTGGCCAACGCACTGGTCATCTCCTCCTGCAGAGCATGCACACACACACACACACACACACACACACACACACACACACACACACACACGTATAAACAGGTGCACACACACATAGATACACAGAAGCATGCACATAAACACACACATGAACAGCATTATCAACAAGTGCACGCACACACACATATATACACATGCACATGAACACACATGCACAGGCATGCACAGGCATGCACGTGCACACATGCACGTACACGTACGAATGCACTCGTCACACAAAAAACACACATACGCACGCACAGAGGTTAGCCTGGTCACTCTTTTAACTGCTTCATTCTCCCTCATTAGCTTAGGGTGAAACTAAATGCAACAACACTTCAGCACTAGTGTTGAACCAGATGAGGTTGTAATCTAGCAGGGACTGGTAATCCTCGTAGTCCTACTGTGTATCGCCCAGTAGGGGGGAGGGGGTGGTGAAAGGCCATCTGACTTTAGATTATTTGTCTAAAAAGCATGGACCTATACATTTTTTAATGTCATCAGTTCTATATTTCTCCATTCTACAGGGCCTCAGATCAACTTGTTTGTGGGTGGCATTGTGACCATTATGTTGAATGGAGTGAACCGCTTTCTGTTCAAATGGGTCCATTCAACTGTTGTGTGAAGCCATGGCCATTGTAATCCTACTCTATACACCACTGATTAAATCACCTGCGATTGCCTTATGTGCTCAGGAATTCACCTCATACACACACACACACACACACACACACACACACACACACACACACACACACACACACACACACACACACACA
>JAOPJL010000125.1:11307847-11318185 GCA_027123545.1 Trisopterus esmarkii
TGTGTGTGTGTGTGTGTGTGTGTGTGTGTGTGTGTGTGTGTGTGTGTGTGTGTGTGTGTGTGTGTTTGTGTGTGTGTCAATATTTGCAACATAATTTGATTCATAATAAGTTACGTTTACTAGTAGTATTCCTGTACCAATATCAAGCTTTTTTTTATTTAAGGCATGGCCATTATTTACTTTCCAAAAACTAGAGGTAAGCTTCTTAAACTATGTGCTCATAACCTTTATATTTTTGACCTTCAGTTCAACATCCCACTTTTGAGTAACTCAGAATTTTGAATCATCCAAATTCACCAGAATCTGTTAGTGGTACTGATTGGATGAATTCAGGAAATGAGACTTGACTTCTGGGTTCAATGTAACAGAATGTATGTACCTTTAAACTAGGGGAATGTCCATTGAAGCATCGGTCTTCCAGTGATGAACTCTGTGCGACTGTTCAGGGTAATGTACAGCCCATGTATTTATACACATCCGTTGAGAACAAAGGTCCAACGGTCCACAATCACGTAGGCTATAGCAATGCGTGATGTTTGTTCACCTCTGTTTCAGATGGACTCTATTTCGAGTGCTATGGTGAATATATGGGTTATGCACCGAAATGGTATTGCTTGTTGACATCTCTCAACGATTCATGGGAGAACCCATACATCGAAAAAATCGCCATCATACAAAACAAGTGAGTATAAAGTAGAACGATTGATAAACACGTCAGCACACGACTGCTCAATGAACATGCAATAAGAGCTTTTTCCCAGAGGCGTTTAATAACACAAAACACAGGCGTTGCTCATGACACTTATGAAGGGTCTGGTACCTTGAGGTACAGAGACACAGGTGGACCGACACCAGTGAAGATGAGACACGTTGACCACGGACCATGTGCTTCAGAGGAGCAGAGCCCTGATAAGTGTGATGAGCAACCGTTGCGTTGGTCCCAGGATGCCCTCTCTGTAAGATGGCTCTTGGAGTCTCATTAAAGCAACAGCATGTGTATCTGTGACCTAAACAGCGCTTCAAAATGTAAAGACAACGACAAATCAGAGATGCCGATGCCTCTCGGAACAATACATACATTCAGAAACATGACCGTTCATGTTTTTGATAAGAACAACTGTGCAACAGCGTCGTTTAGAGGTATGCCAAGAAAACTGAGTAAGTCCACGCCAAACATTCTGCTTTATCGTTGATGTACTTTGTAAAATGCTTACTATTAGGTTGGATGACAATACATATTTGTCTTCTTCCATTTTCTCACTCGTAGTTCGTTGTAGTCCACCGACGAACATGAGCTTTAAACGTCTTTCGGGACGACTCAAAGTGTCGAATTTGAAGTGGAAGTCGGGGGATGAGATATACATTAAAACATTTGCTCTGAGATACAGAGCGCTAAACAGTGTGTTTTGGAACGAGGTAGGTAACACACGAGTCATTGTCCAGCAGGTAGGCATCTTGCCTTCCCCGAACCCCAAGATATTTGGGTTTCAGCAATCGGGGCCTTCTGTCTGGAACCCCCTAACCGCCACCATCCATTAAGGATCCAAAGACAGACACACATTTGATTCTACAGAAGGGATACCCATCATTTGAATCACATTATCGTGCTGTGGATCTGACCCCATGACCTCTCCTCCTGCCTCCCGCGTTACATGTAGTCCCAGTCTACCGAAAGGGACCAGGGTTCAGTGGAGCACCTCGACCCCTCGCTCTCCTACGAGGTGCAGCTAGGGTGCAGCCCAAACACCTACTGCCCAAAGTGCCCCTGGAGCCCCGCCTACCCCCTCCCCCCAGGTGAGTGGTACGCTCTGTTCACGGTCAAATGCCCACCAGAGGGTGTGCATTACTTTCCTGCCACCACAAAGGTCAGTGAGAACTATCAAATCAGTTTCCATGACAACGCAAAGACAATATGAACGGCATGTACTTGCCGTTAGTAAGCAACCTCACCAGCCCCGTCCTACCTTATATTCCCAGCGGGACGCCCCGTTCTGGTTTATTTCACAGAGGCGTCATCATAGGACCAACACAGGTTTCACTCATGGAATTATGGGTCAGCTCCTCTGTTGTACCAGAACATGGCTAGTGGACGGGTCACAGATTTAGTCTACTACTTAGTCTTCCACTGAGCCATGGAAAGGTCTAAGTACACCAGCAAAACTGGTGTACATCATCTGTTTGATGATGAAGTTATGAATGCAAAGAAACTACCAGAATGGTAGTTATGGATGCGGAGAGTGCATGTCATTCACAAAGAAGGTATGAAACAACAGACCAGATTTTTTTTTCTTTCAGAGTTAAACGTCCAGCCTGTGATTCTGAACATAGAAGACATCGATGATGCAGGACAAAATGGCCGCCGAATTCTCCTCATAAGTTGGAAGGTTAATAAGCGTTATTTCTAACGACGACATTACCAACGACGACGATACTACGGTTTGACAATAACGGGCGCGGGTACCTTTGTCAGTATCCCTCCAGAGAGCCGGTGAAAGGCTACAGAGTGAAGGTGGAGAAGGCCTCCGGCGAGAAGCCCAGAAAATGGATCCCCACCGACCGACCCGAGATGAGGTTGATAGTGTCTCACTCCGCCTACCGGCTACAAATCACCGCCGTCAACGAGGCCAGCACATCCCCCGCAGCGCACCGGGCCGTACCAGCACGCAGACACGGGGGTAGGAGGGACTGACACACCTGCGCTGTGAGAATAGATTGTAATCGTATTGAAGGGGTGATGTCCATGCCGCTAGGAGTGTGAGTGTGATCATCCATTGCAAGCCTTTCCCTGTGTTTTATTGAGATCACTAGTGGGCGTGTCAACCTAGATGTACGCTGCATAGATCAGTCTGCCAGCCTACCCGGTGGGCTGTAGGCAAACGTTGGCTTAACTATCCATCATACATCTAGGTGGACACACCCACTAGTGATGTCACTAGGGCGCAGGGAAAGGGCGGTTTTCAAATGGCTTGGAATGGCTAATCACACTCGGTGGCATGATATCAGCCCTTTAAGGTTTGTTTTAGACAACATCGTGCTTCCCTCTTGGTACAAGGACCGATTGGATGTCCGTAGCATCCATAGCAGTAAAGGCCCGACATGGCCAGGGTGTTCTCAACTCCGAGCCCAAGGGCTCTGGGTCCACGCCCCAGCCTATCTGTAGACGCCCTAGGGCAAAAACGCCTGCTCCTTAATGACCTCAAAGTGACAGTGTCCGATGCCGTTTGACATTTCTGTGTTTTCTTTCCCAGTGTCGGACGGCGCCGGCGAGCGGCTGAACGTCTCGTTCCACAGCAACACGTCCCTCACCCTGTCCTGGAGAGACTCTGACGCTCTGAAAAAAATCGTCTGCTACTCGGTTGAACTGAGCTGCCGCGGGCCTAAAACACAGTACACTATGTTTTACCAACAACGCAACACCAGCAAACTGATACAATTAAAGGGTTGGTAAAAACAATAATAAATATATTATATTGATATATATTATACTGTATTGAACAATCCATGTGTCCGTTTGAATACGTAGAGCCATTGGAGCCCTATCAGATGTACAACATCATGATGCACACCAGGTCTAAAAAAGGAACCTGCAACTTGAAAAGCATCAACAACAGTGAGAGCACCTACGGCAGCCTGCAGGCCTACTACAGAGAGGGAGGTCAGTCAACTTATGTTACTTCTACACATATTGATGTTACTTTAATGTTGGCGATGACAAAATCTAAACAATTTCTGACCCATCACGGTATCTCTTCACCGATTGGTTAGGCAAATTCACCTTGTCCCCCCCCCCCCCCCACACACACACACACACACAGCACCCTTAAGTGTCTTAATCCCTCTGCGGTGCCGCAGTTCCCGTCAGCGCTCCGACCAACATCTCCAGCTCCAACGTGACCCTCACCTCCATGGTCCTCACCTGGAGGCCCGTCCCAGAGGAGGACCTCAGGGGACACCTGCTGGGGTACACCCTCCACTACAAGGAGAACGGCCAACCGCACACAAGCACACCCAGAAGTAAATATGAAGTATGAAGAATAAATGTTGCCAAGTTGGTTGCCAAGTGAATCTGGTACACTCATACAGTCAAGCCACTGAAAGAAAAAGCCTGGCACCAACTGTTTTAGACGGCCCACGGCAGTTGAAAACTAACTTTAAACCAACCGTCCTCTCTGGATCGAGAGGTCCTCCACCTTGTATTTTTAGCAGCGTTTCAGTTCCTCATGGGGGGGGCGGGTGTTAATTTTTATGTGTCACACGATGTTCCATTTTTTGTACACCTTGTATGTATTTGTTTGTTCCCACAGACACAACGGTGGACCCTACAGTAGTCTCACAGGAGCTGGTGGATCTTAAAAGCGGTACATGGTACACGGTCCAAATATCGGCATTCACCTCTGCAGGAGTGGGAGTGACGAGCGGTGCAAGCTACTTTGAAACCCATCCCCAAGGTTCCAATGCAAAACACAATCACCAAACTAAAAGATTTATCATTTACCACAATGGTATGAGATTGGATCTTTATTTGAGTAAAGAAAGAAGTAAGAATAACGTGTCCCCATAGCCCACAGAAACAGTGGAATAACACTTGTATCCCTCTTCAGACCACTCTCTTCATGGTGGCGTTCGAAACTCCCTGATTACGTGTTCTGTGTTGATATGCGTGATCCTGTTCAGCTCGCCACTGTATAAAAGGTACCAGGGACATCGCAACAATCAGGCTCAGAAAGGAATATAGTTATCCTCTGTGTGCTGTAGGTAAGGTTCAACCGCAGAGTCAGTTATAAGTGAGTCAAATGTGCTGAGAATATCTGTTCTGGTTGACTGGTCTGGTCAGTCTGGTCTTCGGCACTCACTGTACAACTCCAGATTCTTACCTACAGCACCCTTTATGTTGAACAAATGTAAGCATTGTCAGATATGTTCAGAAACAATAGTTGCTGAATGTAAAATCAAACACTTATAAATAAATATAACCTGTTCTTTCAGAGCTAAGAGGTCGTTTTGGCCAAATGTACCAAATCCAGGTACCAGCAATGCAATCCAGAGAATGGTTAGGACCTATGAGTTGGTAAGCGGTTATTTGATCTCAAAATGAGCAGAATTGACATTGCTCTATTGCAACACGACTCACCTGTCAAATAACTCTGCATTGGTTTCAGCGAATCGTTTTAAGAACGCCTTCTGTTAATATGAATCGTTTACAATTTTTTTTTTTTTTAGTTTAGTCGTTTAGTTTTTGGCAAAATCATGAATTAAATGATCACCACCCTTTGCTCAAGAACAACTTGATGTTCTCATATCCTACGCATCAATTCACAAAAACCCGAAGCGGATCCTTTATACGTTCAGCGCCCTTAATGAACGGGTCATGTGGTTCGGTCCGTCAGGAGCCCCTGAAGCTGACCAGCCTCCTGGAGGAGTGCGACACGTGTACCTTCCACCTGCCGCCCCCGCCGGGTGCCCAGTACACCGGGCTCCGGGGCAGCGGACAGCTGCCCGGGACTCCGCCCAGCCGAGAGGAACCGCCTCTCGGAGACACGAGCGACGGATCGACCTGCGGCTCGTCACCCGATGACACGAGAACCACGACCCCGGACCCGCTCCGGATGGACCCCGAGGGCCCTCCCGGTAAGGGTCCCGGCGACTACACCACCATGGAGCTGTTTCAGCAGGGCGTGCATCCACTGCCCCCAGCCTGTAGGACCACCGGCCACGCAGGCCTTCACGGAGAGGAGATGAACAAGACCGTACATGGGAACGGCTCGGACTACGCGCGGCAATCTAGCCAGAGTCCGATGGAGGCCGACGCTCTGCAGGCTGGAACGATTGTTCTCGTGTTTTGAACCAAGTACAAATGTGTACAATTGATTTCATAGCTGAGACCTAGCACAGTAGGGTGACAACGGGAGCACTGTGGATTAGACCTTTTTCTATCGTTCAAATAAACATAGGCCAGTCCTCTGCAAAGAGCATGACTTTTGCAACCTGGCCACTAATGGCACAGATAGGACCACAAGCTGAAAGTTAATGTGTGGACGGATTGAGCGTGTGGATGGGTAAAAAGATGCAAAAGTAGATACATCAATAATAGTACAAGAGGAACCAGCATACAGAAGAGCTTGAGCACATTTGTTTCCTTAAGATATTCGCTAGGGGATGTGGCGAGGAGACGCTGTGATGTACAGCAGACCATCTGAATAAAAAAGCCTGTGTGTTTTTTATTTTTATTGGGAGGGACATTTGAACAAGACACAACGAGGAAGGATCAACAGCATACATCCAAGCTTTTCATAAACAGCATAAAAAAAAACTCCCCGCTTGAATCAGGAAGAGTAATTCTTCATCTTAGGAATTAGCCAAGATTGTTTTTAAATACTTGAATACAACCATTATAAAAAAATACAATTTGTATTATGTTCATTTGTTTTGTCTTTCAGATGTCGTACACCAAACATTTGTCTTGTTTGGCAAACCTCTGGTATGTTACCAACGTGTAGATGTTTCATTCCTTAAATTGTTTCGCAAACTTTTAACCGACATCAAGCTTTTAACTTTGTTGTTAGACTATAGCAGAAACCTTTCACCGTTAAATTTCTCAACACTGGATTTATTCACACAAATAATCCGCACTAGCACAAACATTTGAACCTGCAAAAAACACACAAAAATATTCACAATCAGCTATACTTTTTATGTCAAAGCCAATTTTACTCAAATGTATTGTAACTTCACCACCTAATTTATGAATCTTAGTTTGCCAAAATAAATTGAGGTTGGTCTTTTAGGGAATTACTCAGGTTTTTTTTTACAATCTTAGTCTAGGCACCTTTCAGTCGTACATTTTTGACTACAGCTAATTCAATGTTTGACCTAATGTCCATAGCATTGGTTTTAATGAACAAACTGCCAAATGATATTTTATGCCAACCTACTTCAAACAATTTACGTGTGGAAAATTCTAGAAATGTTTATTGAAACATTTGTTTCACTTTTTTTACCTCCTGCGATGCACACTTCCAAAATACGAATATAGCACCAAAGTAAACCGCAACAAAATAGGAAAAGTCAAATATATATGTAATATATGTTTTACTAGGGAGTGAAAAATACAATTGACCACATATATAACAACATACATAAGAATGTTCTTTATCTGATGTTGTGGAGCGTTAAGAAACAAACCAAATTGGCAAAATAAGTCATACATTTCTTCTGATTGCTTATAATTACAGTAATATATCAACCCGTTTGCTGCATCACAAAAAGGTGAGCGACACAAAAATAAAGGGCATACTGTACAGATCCTGTGGCTGTGATAGACTGCACAAGGCGTGTGATGCATGTATCCCTCACACAACAGACAGGGCTGTTTCCCCCGGGCACCGCAGAGAGCATCTATCTGAGTCCTCCTGATGTTGTACCTCATACATTATTAAACCTGGCCCATACACAAACACTACATATCACCTGTTCATTCACTGTACACAAAATGGTCAGAATAATACAATCCAAGTAATAAGAATAAAAAAAATGAGCTGTTTATTTCCCATGAGACACCAGCGGAAGCAAAATGACACGCGTTGCCAAGTTCGTTCACTTCTACTCCTCGGTGGTTTCTGGATGTCGGGTATATTTTTAGATTCAAACATTTGTTTTATTGCTCAAGAGGATTATCAGTATGTGCCAGTTAGAAACAGGGTGGGCTGTTCTTTTTCTATCAAGTCATTACAGTCTGTGTGTTAGCGAGGTTAGCATAGCCTGTCCCTTCCCTAGTGCTAAGGGGACACAGTGGTAAAAAGGGGGAGCTTTTGGACGATTGTTCAGATTTCTCTTGTATGACTCCCTTTTTTATTTTTGTTGGTTAGTAGGCTTGTAATTAAAAAGTATTAAATATAAATCTTTATTTACGGTGTATTCATAAAATCTGACCATGTGTCCCAAGTGATGGTACAACGGCTGAATTCACAAAGGTTCCACGTTTTGTCAACTGATTCTGATATCAAAATTAAATTTGACAATAAAGATTGATTTCCTTTCATGTGAAGAACTAAATTGCTCGTCACTGACAGATGGACACATCTATGCAATCGATATCCATGTTTGGTGACATCTGTACCACAAAATCCTAATTGTGTAATTCCAGTATGAAATTGAATTAAAAAAAACTAAAAGCAAACAACCAGATGATGATTCAACTAATACAACGATGCGTCTTAAAAATGGGCGAATGACATTATGTGACACTAGCACACTATGTGTGAGTGGTTGTCGTGTGTGAACACGTGCTTCAACACACTTTTTGTTTTTAAATAGCCGCTGTGAACCAAAAAGAAGAACTGTGGTCTCCTACTCGGTGCTGAGCCGGCGCACGTGGCTCCTGGCGCAGAGTCTCTCAGCGGCCGTTCTGTTGTGTACAGGGGGAGGCCATGCCCTCGCTGGCCGACCCGGAGCCATCTCGGTCACTCTCGCACTCTTCCTTTGCTTCCCGCTCAACTTCCTTTTGCACCTTAAATGTCAAATTAAATTACAAGTAAGCGGACGATTTTTTATTTTTATTTTTTCCCCACAGAAGACATCACTTATTGCTTCCTTTTAATATTTATTGCCTGTTATTTTAAGTATTCATTTGAATGTATTCTTTGTTCTCGAGTACTTTTCGACGAGGGCTGGACATTCTTGCGTACACTATGACCGGGTGAATGCTACGGAGGCTGACAGTGTAAGGACCGCCCCTCGGGGAACCCCTCGGTTACCTTGACAGGCCGAGCCTTGCGGCTCCGGTCTTGGTCCTTGTGACTTCTCTTACGGGACAAAGACCGCTCCTTCCGGTCCCTGCTGCGCTCTCTCCTCCGCCCCCCCCTCTTCACCCTGCTGGAGTTAAGAGGCAAAATGGTCACTGGGAGGCGGCCATATTGTCCCCGTGAGATGTCGTCAACCCACACAACATAAGCTATACGGTTAATAACGGTCTACAGGGATATTTAAAAATACTAAACACATGTAAGCAATGTAAGTTTGATAAGACTAGAGTTTGAGTTGTATTATTGATTCTATTTACATATATGAGGGGGATATATGATTATTGTACCTATGGCTTGTTGTAGGCATGTACGATAATATTTACAGTCCTATTATTTATTTGTCATTTCTTTTGAATTTAATTGATTTTTTTGATTCATTGAATTAGAGTAATATTGACATCGTCATTATATATTTGTTGTTGGATTCACTATATGATATTATGATGATGATCTCTTGAAAACAGTCAGGGATCCCCTCTTTATACTAAATATTTTCCACAAACACTTTTGCATATACTATTCCTTGACTCCCATCACATTTGCTCCTAGGATCAATCATTTGACTCAAAAGGGTTGGAGCCCAGCTCCATGGCTGCCTGTACACGAGCCTCCTGAGGCACCCTCCGCTTACCTCGGCTTCTGCTGGAACGATTGATGACTGTTGACGCCTCTGTGGGAGGCTGCAGTGTTTCTGCGGGAGTGAAACACACCGTCACTCCTCCCCTCTAGATCACTAACTCGGTTGCTACCTTGGGGGCTTTTCCCCACTTATTCCACACTGAGCACAGGCTCCACCGACCTCGTCAGTAGGAACATTTGGTTTACGTTGAAGGAGCTTATTGCAAAACGGAACTGAAAAAGTAAGCTCCCGTTTTCCAATGACTGATGGACTCATCAGGACAGCTCCCCTGGATGGATGGTCTGATTTAAAAAAAGGATCTAGAATATAGGCCGATACGTTCCACTAGTTTGGACGCTTGCATCCGCGGCACGTAACACGTTACATTACTACCAAGGGCGGGAATCAAACCTCTGGCTAAAGATATGCTTAATGTGCTATTTCCCGCTGGCGTCTGCCTTCTTTTGAAAGAAAAAAAAAAAAAAAAGCGCTGTGATCCTCTCCCCCCTCCCTCCCAAAACCACGTTCACCATCTCAACCGGACCGCTGAAAAAAGCTCTCCATACTGCTGCAGAGTCGGAGCAATTCACCTCGATACACGCATCCTTAAGTTATCGTCTACACGCCACTCTGCGTTTCAGAGCAGGCGTCGGCCTAAGGAGCGCAGTGTCCCACTGAGGGGCGGACATCTGGCTATAGGACCCCTGCAGGCGGCTGCTGAAGCCCCATCCCTGTGGCTGGGAGTCACAGGGTGGGACTCCCCGCCACAGGGCTACCCCACCTGAGTACTGGCTGAGTACTGGCCGCCCCCCGCCGGGCCCCCCCCCCCCCCCCCCCGGGCGCCCGCGGGGGGGGGGGGGGCGGGGGGGGGGGGGGGGGGGGGGGGGGGCCGGGGGGGGCGCGGCGCCCCCCCCCCCC
>JAOPJL010000125.1:11324506-11334862 GCA_027123545.1 Trisopterus esmarkii
TGTGTGTGTGTGTGTGTGTGTGTGTGTGTGTGTGTGTGTGTGTGTGTGTGTGTGTGTGTGTGTGTGTGTGTGTTAGGAGAGGGTGTGGGGGGTTGAGAGGAGCAGCGAGGAAGACAGCGAGAGAATTAACCAGAATTTGTAAACGATTTGCATGTCCGGACTGAGGTCACAAAATAAATAAAAACACAAACAACATAATCTACTTCGACCCAATCTTATGACACAGTGTGGACGCGAAAGATGATCCGCACTCACCTTCCGCACACGGGACCACTATGAGCGCCCTGTCAATGAGGACGGTGTTGGTGAGATGCTGCGCCACGCCGACACTGGACGGCTCCCGGTACTTGATGTAACACACTTTGGACGAGAACGCGATCGGCGCGTTGCTGTAAATGAAACAAGACACACACACACACGTTTAAAAGCCCCTTCGCGGTCATCCCTATGTTTTGTTTGTGGTCATTATGGAGGACTTTAAAATAGGCCCGAGATAGATCCCCGGCGTCGCTGTGGCCGGTGAGCCCGCGTCGGGTGCACTTACTCCGGGGGGTAGAGCCGCAGCTCTTCGATGTCCCCCAGGAAGCCGAACAGAGTGGCCATCTGCTCGCTGCTCACGGACGACGACAGGTTGGTGACCTGGACCACGGTAGTTCCCGGTATTCCGTTCATTCTGGCGGCGCTCAGATATAATTCCCGTGTTTATTTATACGCGGTATTCGTGCAGGGAATACCTCAGGGTAGCCACCATAGTCAGTAGTGTACTATTGACTTGTGGATCAGGAGGAGGAAGCGGACATGTTGAACAGCGCCACCGTGTGTTGTGGGGGTCCAGAACAAAAGGGGGTGAAGACACCAAAAGGAATGTCAATCATCTGTAAAGTATGCATATTTATGGCATTATCTCTAGAGTATTCTTTTATAAATTCAGTCCTCAAAATGTTACATTGGAATTCATTTTTTTTTTAATAATTTGGAATTATTTAATCAAATAATCCAAATTATGAAATCGTATTTATTCTATGCAGGGCCCGTTTAGACCAAAATGTCACTTGACCTTTAAATTACATGACAAACCTTGGTTTGTTTATAGCTAATAAAATGCAACAATCTGGATACTTTGTTGATACCCATAGTCGGTTTTGACCAATACTTCCAGAGTGCTGCCATATTAGGAGTTCTGCGTTCAAAATCATGGACGTAAAAAAACAACCAATGATGTGTCTGTGAGATCTGACGAGGCGACACAAGAAGTGGATCTCAATGTTTACGTTTTTCAGCGATTCATTCATTTCATGAGGAAATTTGCACCTGCATGGAGGGCACTTAATAACTGATTTGATAGTGGATAAAGGTCCCCTATTTTACCAACAGCGTTAAGAGTGATCAGCCGTTACAAGCCATTTCAAAACCTGCCCTGTGACTTGAGGACATCACAAGTGGGAGTGTCCACCTAGATGTAGGCTACACTGGATAGATCAGTCTACCAGTCTACCCAGTGGACCGTGCCGACTGGTATGCTTATCTATCCATCATACACAGCTTTTAAGGGCTAATCACATCACAACCTCTGGTAAAATAGGGGCCCTTTAAAGAGACCAGTGTGGTGTCGCCCGCAGCCATCTGGGTGTGAGAGTGGCTCCAGTGGGACCTGTGTTCATGCAGAAAGCACAAATGGGGCCAGTAATACCCTACAAATATTGCCGAACATCATACATCAATAAAGTTCTTTATGATACAAAAACGTTGAAGACGACATGAAGCAGGCATGAGAAGACCAAACAATGAAGAGCATTAGTTTATTTTCCACAGGTTACTTCATAAACAGGGTGTTTATATACAAAATCTGGAATGTTGGATAAATGCATATTGATAATTTTTCTGTTGCCTTTTTCCAGAGATTCTTCTGGAACGCTAACTGCTAAACATCAAAAGGGTTGCCTGTCTGCATGGAGATTTTATTGCTGGTTTTACAAACTCGAACCACTAATGCCATGATTATTTTTTCTTCAAGTTTTTGTATAGGTATTTACATGAAGTAATCGGTTGGATAATAATGTCTACAAATCACTGAGACTGCAAAATAAATTAGAACTACATGGAAAAAAAAACCCTATGTAATGACACCGATTCTCTGGTTGGATTGTCTACATGATCGGACTGTCAATTCCTCATCAATAGAGAAGTACTATTAATTCAGGAACAAATCATTTGTTAAAGAAAATCCAATAACAAATGATCAAATCTCATTCAAATCTACTTGGGGCGTTTTAAGGAGGGAATGTCACTTAACAAAATATTTTAACGAGAAAAAAACATTGAATAGTTGGTTTGTAACCAATAAAAAGCAACTATCGTTAAAATCCATTCACCCAATTATCAAATGTTATGATCATAAAGTCAAACCTTTTTGAATTACCACAGTGTCATTTACTTTTTGTTTCGACAGCCTCTCTTTATGAGCATACTGTCGTTGTGCACGTCAAAATGATTTACATACAGGTACAGTGCATGACACAAATGCTGAAAATATGCAGGAATGGCTTTCACTGAATTAGTGTGAGGGGGATATACATTACTTTATAAATATTGTACATATAATTTGGTGTTCACATACATATTCAAAAAATGTGTGAAGCCAATACTTTGTAATAATTTCCACCACTTTTGGAAACCCGTCTCATCAAATAATCTTTTACCACTGGAGTCGGTGTATTTCATGCAGACAGCTGGTACACTGATCACTGTGACTATTGCTGATGAAAAGGCATTTTAACACTCGCTTCAATACAAAGTTTAAATATTGGGATTTCTGCATCGATTAGAATTGGTTGATTAGTAATTTGATGACCAAAAAACAAACCAAAAAAAAGAAAAAAACAGCTGTTTATATTAACAATGCCGTTTTATTACAAAACATTTTTTTCCACAATATAAAATGTATGTAAAACCAGTGATTACTAAAAGTCTTTCTTTAAAAATGCTGATCTTTTTAAGAATCAAAAATAAAGTCTGTATTTTTTTCTCTCTTCACTATTGCTAAGCCATAATGCAAAAACCAACAACAAAAAACAAAGAATGAATATACTCAACGATGAGTTGCTGTTTTTTGTCCGTTATGAATAAGTGAATATTGCTTGGGTCCTGGAGGTGAGCCGTCCTCCCGTATTCAAACAGTTCAAGGTCTATGGCACTGGACACCTTGCTTCTCCCCTCTCCTTCACACACTTTCTCAGACAAACACTTTCTCACACACGCACGCACGCACACACCAAAATCTTCTGCAGAACGAACGGAACCAAGACTGTCGCATTCACACGGGACTCAAGGGAGGAGCTTGAGAAGATGGAGACATTTTGTACAAATAGGAAGGCAAACTGTGATGTTTTCCCCTCACACAAACAGGTCAGACCCCCAAACTCTTGCCCCATTAGTCGACCCACTTTGAACCAGATGTCGGCTCCTTATGAAAGGGATTAAAGCCCTAAATTAAAAAAGGAGCAGTGGAGGACTTAACTTAAAAGTGTAGACTGATTCATTTAAAACCCTATTGTCTCCTCGTGCATCCAGCTCTCCACTCTCCAAACATGCTTTGGATACCTAGCAAAGCCATAGCCCCTTCTGGTCTGCCAGAACCCTGCTCCGGTGGCATCCCAAATGGACGCCGCCGCCTTTAAAAGATATGCACTACGTCTATAATCTCATGGCTCTCCCAAAACGCCAGTACCTCCTCCGGTCCACTTCTCCCGTCCCCTGTTCCAAATGATCACATGCAGAAAGCGTCTCGTGGTGGTTTGTGTTTCAGCACCGAGGTTGTGTTGATATCCAGTCATATTGCGATGGTCTGTCCACAAAGGTGCTTGGTTGCGTGGTTGTTGGCGAAAGCCCTGGCAGTGGTTTCCTTCCAGGTGTAAATGATAAAGCAGGTGTGGTTTTCGTCGACCCAGTAGGTGTGCAGTGGGAGTACCCCGATGTCAGTATTGCCCAAAAATATCACAGGATGAAACACAGTTCTATGGTGGGACGCGTGTCCCTCTCCACGCCACACGAGGACATCCGATTCACTGTCCCCCTCTACAAACCCACCCATAAACTACATTCATGTTCACACACACAAAAATAAAAACTTACCATAACATTATCCCCCATTCCAGACCACACAGCCAACCTATAAGTGGTTTCAACATACATGTTTTTTTAAATACAAAAAAAATCCACGATAAAAGACCAGCAAAAAAAAAAAAAAAAGGCAAACTGAATGTTAAAAACGCGGGAGCGGTGCCCCCTAGTGGTCGGCGATAGTCTTACGGAAACCAAAGCACACCGATGGCTGATGAGTGATGAGGACGAATGAGTGGAATAAACTGAACGTTCTGTACACAGAGAGCCCAACAACAGTGGCGTTGAGAACATTAACCCCTCCCACCCTGCGCACACAGGTTTCCTTTTTCATATAAAAATACTCCATACCACAGTGATGGCCTCTTCCCGACGCATGCGTCCCGACATTTCCTCCCCCCCCCACCCGATTTCCCCTTCTCACTGCGTGGGGGCGTTTCCACCCCTCTACGTTTCACGGGACAAAAAGGTTCCTGCCGAGGGTCTTCATCATAAATAGTTCACGTCATGAAAGACCAACGGATCTGTGTATAAAAATACAAATAGGAGTGGCCATCGGTCTGTCTGGTGGTTCGTCTCCCGGTGCACCCGGCCGTGTCTTTGTCTCTGTGTGCCGTCGTCAAGTGTTCAGGTGTGCGGGCGGGGCCGCGCCCGGCGACCCTATGACAGCATGTCCCTCAGGATGATCAGGTCCACAGTGCTGGGGAAGGTCTTCAGGAGGGAGACCGCGTACCCGTGATCGATGTTCACAAAGCTGTAGCCGTTCGCCTGTGGGTGGGGGAGTGGGTGGGGGAGGGGGGGGACAGATACGTATCCAAGGTTACCCTCAGTGAGGACAAACCTCACCGTTTTTGGGTTTCAACCCCAAGACCTTCATTCATATATTTTAAGATGACTATGTTTGACTTATCCAATAGATTTCTTATTGCAGAGGCCTCATCGTAGGTCACTCATTACACTAATTATGGTCTGCGCCCTCGATGAACCAGGAAGTAGACTAAAGTGGTGACGGTGTGTCTGCTGTTAGTGTCGGTGTAATGAGAGACACTACCACACTATGACATTGCAAAGACCGCCTCCATTTTGGAAGCGTAGCAGCATTGGAATGTTAGTTATTATTATAGTTATGAAGTAGTAATGGTTCTTTGGTCATTGTTTAGTAATTCATGGTGATGAAATTATTTGAAATGATTTGTCTTTTTGGAGACATTGTTGTGTTTTAAACACCCACAGTGTTTCTCATGTGAGACACGGCAAAACGTATGCATGCATAGATAATGCATTCTGATGTACAAGCCCTATTGTCACTTGATGTTTGATAATCATAAACAAAAGCATTACCTGGAGAATCTTGTCGCCAGGTTGAAGGACCTTGGACGCCGGCCCCTCGGTCTGGACCCTCGTCACGAAGATCCCCTGAAGGGACCGGACAGAACGCCGTTACACACCACATGAACTGCATCCAGAGTTGTATCGTTTGTAACCAGCTCAATGAGAGGATCAATGGTTCAGCGTGTAGTCTTACGTTGTCCTCCGGTCTGAAGGGGTTGCCCCGCCCGCCCACTCCACCCGATATGCTGAAGCCCAGCTCCGGACTCTTCTCCACCTTCACACACATCTGAAACCACGGCAGCAGACACACGCGTCACGCAATCACCCACTTGGAAACAGCATCGCCCTAACACTTTGAATTTAAACACGGAGGCTTGAAGTTGAGACCCAGGACTCTACTTCAACCAGTCCCTGCACAGGCAATATGTCACAGCAAGCACACGCATGTTGATATATAGGCCTACAGAGAGTGATACAGGGAAATAAATAAACCGGAAAATACAAAGAATTTAATAAGTAGGGAAATTAATAAAAGAGCACAAACACATCAGGGAAAAATGAAATATTTCACAGTAAATACACAAATAAACAATTGTTATTGCTAAGACCAAGTTAAGGGAGAATGCAGCCCACACGCCCCCACCAACAGAACCCAACAGTGGTCTTTCCAACCGCTCTCCACCCCCAGCCCTATGCTCCCACTGGGGGTGGCCCTAACACGCCCCCCCTGGCATGGGGGCCCCGGGGCTTACCTCCTGGAGGGCCTCCTGGGGCATGCGGGGGGGCCCGTGCGGGCCGGGCTGCCCGGGCTGCTGGGACACCTTGAGCATCAGGTAGTCGATGAGCTGCTCGCGGGACGGGTGGCGGGCCATGGAGGTCTGGCTCAGGGCGGGGCGCAGGGCGGGGCCCGGGCCCAGCTGGCCGTTCACCGAAGGCACCTGGGAGTGGAGGGGAGGGGGGGAGGCGGGGAGACACGTGGTGATGAGCTGGGGTACAGATCTCGCTCTGCAACACCTTGACGGGACGTGAACATGCGTGGCTGAATGGTTTGCTGGCTCCTGCAGAGTCTAGATGTGTGCTTAAGCAGCACGTCGGAGCGGCTTCTCAATGCACTGCAGTTAGCACTACTGAGGCCTTTCATCATCTTTTATTTACATAAAGGGCATAATGCTGCTATAGCAACAACTTTCAGCTTTCGACTTTTAAGCCCAATACAAATTGTGCTCGCTCATGCATTTCTACGTCCTTGAGTCGGGCCAGGGGCAGAGTGAAAAAAAACACAATCCGGCTCCATTATTGTCGACTCATTGAGCCGAGGTCAAAAGCCCGACCTATGGTGTGTGTGTGTGGGGGGGGGGGGGGTGCGGCCGTCACAGGCCACACCGTGACACAGCAGCCCTGCCCACGGCGCTCCCCGGCTTACTTTTCTGTGAGGGTCCAGGGTGTAACTCTGCTGGCCCGGGATGCTGAACACGTCGTCCTAAACAGAGAGCAGAACCCGCGTGTTAGCATTCTGTCGGGACGTGTGCAGAGAACAGCCGAGTGGGGTGGAATATTAAGAGGGTGATGATTATGGTTACCGCCAAAATGAAGGGTGTATTAGGAATGGAGATTAAGAACTCGGGGGACCAAACCTAGGAAGGCCGACGCCAAAGTGTTGATATATTTATGAGAAATCAGATACAGCCATCATTCATGTGGACCCGTCTCAACCACCCACTGTACACAGGCGGATGTTTAAGAGCATTTACAGGAAACATATCAACAGGCCATCACTGGTCTTCCTATGTCGTGCCGAATGCATTCATTTCCCACCATTCAAACACGTCCTGCCTTAAAGACTCTTACTTCCTGCCACTTACCTCCGGCAAACACAGAACTCATCTCCACACAGGTGGGGAAAGGTCAGAGGAGGACTGGTGTGAGCGACATGAGGCAGCGAGAGGAGGATGAAAGAGCGATGAGAATGATTTGAAAGTGTCCGTTTAGTAGGCAGGGGAGGGGAGGGAAATCACGGTGGTGATAATCACAAGGGGTCACGCGCCTACAGCTAACACCGGGGTCCTTCGACCGCCGCAGGTTAGAGAGGGGATGGAAATGCTAAGGAGTCCCGAAGCCTGTTCTGGTTTGAAAGGGGGCATTCGTTCTGTGATGTTCCTCAAATGTAGAAAACTCCCTTTATCAGCCCACGTATGTGATGTAAACACAACTAGTTTTACCCAAATAGAAAGTAAAAAAAGTATGTAAGTGTGTAAGTAAGTGTGACTGTAAGTTGGCCTTCCCAATATGTATTCTGATTTTATTTAATAAATGTACATTATTAAGGCCTCTCAGAACCCAGTTGGAAGGCCCATTCATACATGATTATCTAGAGTAATACTAAAGTACTAAAGATGCCCCTTTTGAAACAAGAGCTATTCTAAAAATCACATTAGAGAACCGCATTAACCCCAGGAGTCAGTCCATCCTTCCGTCTGAGAAGACATCACAATTCGGCAAAACGTGTGAACTTTAAAAAGTCAAATCCAAACCAACCCCAGAATAAATGTATTTTCAAGCCGGATCAGTGATGACTCCTCAGCTCAAAGCGAAGGACCCAGGGAACAGAGAGAGAGAGAGACAGGGGGTGCTCTCCCGGTCTGGAGAGGGAAGCAGCCTAAGGACTACTGGGAGTGGTAGCCCCAGCGCTAGCCGGCTCGCTGACTACACCCGTACTCACGCAGAAACCCGAGGGTCCGAGGGACAGGCCGTCCCGCGGGCCACAGAGCAGTGAGCCCTGGCTGGCATGCATGGCCCTACGAGCCCCGCCCTGGGGGTGGTGGTGGTGGTGTTGGGACCAGCCCAGCGGAGCGTGAGCGGAATTATAGGACCGAGACAGCGCACTCTGAGGTGGAGAGGGGGACGACATGGACATGGGGAAGTCCACACAGAGCCCCCCCAACTGTTCAGAGCGGGGCCTTGCAACAGCGGACCACCCGCTTAATAGAAGCTCATCAACAACAGGGTTAGTGTAGAGGCAGTCTGCTGAAACCTGTTAGTAGCATTTAGCTTCTGGTGTGTGTCTTCGTGGGTCTCAAACCCGGCATTTAAAGAGGCGGTGTGTGTGTATGTGTGCAAAGAAAATCATAGGTTTCAACTCGCGGCGTCCATTGAGCATGACACAATCTACTAAAACAACAACCACAACAACCACAACATGAGACTTTTCTCCTTATTTTTTTTTTGTCATCCTTTACCTTCTCCATCTTCTTGGCCTCGATGTGCCTCATCACCTGGTCCCTCCAGTCGGTAGGCACGGGCCCCCGGGACCCGGGCCCCAGCAGGGGCCCGTCCAGCAGCGAGTGCTCCGAGCGCACCCGGCCCCCGGGCCTCTTGCCGGGGCTGAGGTGCTGGTAGTTGAAGTCGCTGACCGACATGGTCCTCTCGGGCAGCAGGTGGTCCTGGGGCAGGGGCCGGCCGCCCAGGGGCCGCGCCGAGGCCGGGGCGTCCATGCTGTAGGTGCGCGCCGACAGGGGCCTCTGCAGGGCGTGGCTCATGGCCAGCGGGCCCCGGCCCAGCGTGTGGATGTCCCGGTAGGTCATGTACTCGCCCTCCGGCAGCTGGTAGCGCCCCATGGAGACGGCCGAGGAGCCGCTGCTCTGCCGCTGCAGGGTGCTGCTGCCGCCGCGGGGGGGGCCGCTGGAGGGGACGGAGGGCTGCAGCCGCTCCTTGGCCCACATGTCCCCGGGGCCCCGCGCGGGGTAGCCCGGCGGCAGCGCCTGGTTGCGGTTGGAGTAGTTGGTGTTGGCCATGGAGTTCTGCTGCTGCTGCTGGGGCGGCGGGTAGCCCTGGAGCTCGGGGGGCACGGCGGTCCGCTGGGTCCAGAGGCCGTCCTTGGGGCCGGCGGGGGGGGGCGGCTGGCCGCTGCTGGAGTACTGGACGTTGTACTGGGGAGGGGGCAGGCCCAGGGCCATGCTGGAGGACACGGGGTACCGGCCGCCGCTGCTGCTGCCGCCGCCGCCGCCGCCGCCGCCCGTCTTGGCAGCGAGGAGGTCTGAGGAGGAGCAGGCGGAGCCCGGGTAGACCTGGAGGTTCTGGTCGTTGAGCAGCGAGGCCGACTTGCTCCGGACGATGCTCTGGCCCTGAGCCGCCGCCGCATCCATCATCATCATCCCCCGGCCGGCCGCCTGCCCGTCGAAGGCGTCGTCATGGACACCGCCGTCGATGGAGTACAGCCTCATCCCCACGCCGCCGCCGCCGCCCTCCATGTTGCCGATGCTCTGCGCCTTCACCACCTGGGGCGGAACCAGCAGCCGCTTCTCGGGGGACAGCTCCTCCGTGCTGCGCGAGAGCGCCGCGTCCACGCCGCCCTGCTTGTTCCCGGCGCCGTTCAGGCGCTCGCCGACGCGCCGGCCGCCGTTCTCCAGGTGCTCCCCGTTGTTGTTGTTGTTGCCGCCGTGGTGACCGCGCCCCTCGTCCGCCTGCGACTGGCCGTGGGCGTACCGGGCCGGGTCGTCGGGCCGCGGCACGTTGTCGGTGGCGGGCGGCAGCGGCTGCTGCGGCTGCTGCTGCAGGGAGACGGTGTTCATGTTGATCTGGTCCCAGCGGGTGTAGCCGTCCACCGGCCCGTTGTTGACCTCCTCCACGCCCTTCTTCAGGAAGGAGAGGCGGGCCTCCACCGACAGGTCGTAGTCTCCCAGCGGGCCGGGCGGCAGGGCCCGCTGGGACCGCAGCGCCGCCTGCAGGGAGGAGGCCGAGCCGTTGCCGTTGTGGAGGAAGGGCGTGGTCTCCTTGGCCGGGGGGTTCATGTTCTCGTCCTCCAGCCTGCTGGGGGGGGGGGGGGGGGGGGAGAAACCCCAAATGTAGATAGCCAAAGGTGGGGGTTTAAAAAATGGTAACGGGCCATGGCAACAAAAAAAAACACCG
>JAOPJL010000125.1:11543969-11555248 GCA_027123545.1 Trisopterus esmarkii
GTTTGTGTGTGTGTGTGTGTGTGTGTGTGTGTGTGTGTGTGTGTGTGTGTGTGTGTGTGTGTGTGATCAGTGGCACAGGTTCAAAACTCTTCCATTTCCTCATTAAGAAACTGAAACTGATTTGGTTGACCAGTGAAATAACAAACAGGAACAGTGTTTGTCTCCTCATATTCAGGACAGATTCAAACTACGCAAATTTGCAAAGCTGCACAACCCTATTCACTGACAAAGAGAAAAGGGGCCGAGAGGAACAGAGTGAACGATAGATATGCAGCTGGAGAACCTCCTAGGGCCATAAATGGGAGAATGATGGGCCTACCATATATGAATCGAAAAAGAGCAGCATTTTTGCCTCCCCATTTTGCTACTGATTTTCACAAGGCGGTCTTGTTTCAAACGGCCCACAGAGAAACGCCTCCTAAATGTGAAGCACAGCATGAGGACCAACCCTTCATTATCTGAGTCTCCCTCCATCACACCCTGCAGACATGGTTACAGAGCTGTCTGTACTGCAGCACAGCCGGCTTGATAATTTGATCTTGACAAATAGGAAAAATCTCACACTTCTGCAGTACGTACGTACGTGCGCGTGTGTGCATGTGTTGTAAAGCAAGCAGGGGGTAAAAACCTGTGGTTTGGTGCTGATCTGGATCCTGAGTGTCATTGGGCCCGTGGTAAAGTCAACACCGCATAACGGCCCCCCGCTTAGCTCACCAACACAACAACATCATGGAGCTTTAGTGAGGCAGGCCATGCACCGTACAGATCAGGGGTTCTCAACAAGCTGCCCAAAAAATATGAAATGTTGTTCAATGATAACAACTCAAAATAACAAAAATCCCACGTCCGTTATTTATGACTGCCCCTAGCTCTGTCAAGAGCTCGCTCTGAGCTAGCTCTGTCAATAGATGGGTTTCTTATTAGACAAGATTACCTATTAAACAACAAAAAACATTCAACATTGGAATTAATAAAAGGTTTCAAAAAAACTGAGGAGGAATGTATGTGTAGTATGCAGGCTTCTCCAGTGAGGAGAGGGAGGAAGATCCTCCTTAACATTGTTGAGAATAAAAAAGTAGATTAGCTAGCCAACTGTAATGAATTAATGCCCTTAAATATGACTACTTTAATGCCTTTGTATATGTAATGTTGGGTTCCCGGGGTAAAGGGACATTATCCCCCCCTATCGCCTATTGAAAATTACTGCTTGAGGACGTTTGCCCTCAGCCTGACTCTCATTCCCCGGCAGTGTTGGCGGCCGGTGAATAACATGGGGTTCAATGCGAGAGTGGGTGTGACTAGCTAAAGGATCTGAATCGCGTCAAAATCTATTCACGAATAGGCTAGAGCCCTGGCTGCGCTATGAACCAATAAGCAGGAGCCCTGGCTGTGGAACAGCTTGGAGGGAGGGGTTATTCCCTCAAGTCTATGCTACGAGAACCAACCCGCTCAGACTTAAGCCTCGTTTCCACCGGTACGGTTCATTGCGGTACGGTTCATTGCGGTACGGTTCATTGCGGTACGTTGCGGCTTCGCTTGGCGTTTCCACTTTCCACTGCCAAAAGTTGGGCAGGGTCCCAAAATAAACGCGCTGAGCCGTAACTAATTTTCGGTACTCCTCCGTTGGGTTACCAAGCCGTCTGAAAGGTTGCCGAAAAGGAGGAGCTACACACGCCGTGATTCTGAAATCACTTTAAAAATTTAGAAAATCCTGTTTGGTTTGCCCAGGTCACTGATATCTTTGCAACACAAACAGAGAGGAGGATTGACTTGATCTATAAATGAAGTCCCTCAATCTTAATTGGCTTAACACCATGACCAACATGCTGAAACATCCATTAACATCCACATTTGCCTCAAACAACCAATAGCTTCAGTCATTGAGGGCAAGGCCCAATGAAACTAAATTAAAACATGGGAGGGCCATATGTTTTTATTTAGTTTTACAAATCAAGAGTAGGCCTGATTGGCTTTGCATCCTTTCCTTCTGCCCTTGTAGTCCATCTCAAAGACCCACCAGCTTTCAACGTACAATTCTCTCTGGTGGATTTGTATTTTATTCACATCCCTCCCTGCTATTTTGTAGTTCACCAAAACACTGTGAAACAACTTGAGTCTCACATACTTACGCCAACATACTCCACCAACAATGCAAGCAGGCCAATGGCAACAAGCGCACAGTCCTTCCTCCCTCACTTTACCACCAGCTGCCACTGATTGTACACATGTATAAAAACAAGGTCATGTAGTTTTCATTATAATAGTGAATCAGCACGATTTGAAATGCAAAAAGATAAATGGATAACAAATGAGTGATGTTTGCAAATGTTTGTCTATAGCTTGAGGAAAAAAACAAACCTTCATAAACAAACTATTTACTACCTTGCAACTAAAGGATTCTGAAAGCAGCACGACAAAATCACCATTCAGCCCTGAGCAATTACCCACCAACACAATCACCTTTGTTTGTTATTTCACAAAAGGCTAGACTGTTGGGTTGAAATACAAGTTCATTCTCATATCTAAGTGATGATGTCCTGCACTGCAGCGTCCTCTGGTGGACAGACATGAGCATGTTCCACAGGCTGGTCCCATCTCTGGGGTGGGGTGGGGGCAGGGAGGGTTAAGGAGGGTGGCCAAAGAGAAGAGGTATGTTTTGAGGTGCTTTTTGAACAGTGTCAGAGAGGACGGATGTGAAGTGGTAGGTTATTCCATAGGCAGTTGCACAGAAGGCCCTATCACCATTAGTTCTTTGTCTGGTTCGGGGAATGGAGAGTAGTTCCTTGCCTGTGGAGTGCAGGGACCGTGAATGGATGTAGGGAGGGATGGAGGAGATTGGTGATGTACTTGGGTGCAAGTGAGTGGAGTGATTTGTAGGGGAGGAGGAGGATCTTGCATGTGATGCGTTGTTTGACAGGGAGCCAGTGGAGTTTCTTGAGAATGGGTGTGATGTGCTGCCAGGGCTTGGTGTGGATCCCCTGGCAGCTGAAGTCTGAACATACTGAAATCTGTCAAGGGCCTTGCTGGGTAGCCCAGACAGGACACCATTGCAGTAGTCCAGACGGGAGGTGATGGAAGAGTGAATGAGGGTCTCTGTTAATGAGTCGGAAAGTGATGGCCGGAGTCTTAAAATGTTGCGTAGGTGGATTTGGTGACGCTCTTGGTGTAGGAGCGGAATGAGATGATGGAGTCCAGGATGACGCCCAGGTTCTGCACTTCTGGTGAGGGGGAGGTGGAACAGCCATCTATAATCAGGGCAAGAATTGCTCTGTCTGCTACAGACAGCCAGAAGCAGCGTCCTCTGGTGGACAGACATGAGCGTGTTCCACGTGCTGGTCCCATCACTGGGTCCTGTCTACAGACTGTCAGAAGCAGTGGCTCTTTGGGTGCTTTGATCTAGTTTTCCGTCAGTGGGCAATACAAAGAACAATAGAGAAAATACAGGATGTACTGGTCTTCCTCTTACTGTCCCTGCATTACTGTAAGAACAAGACCTAAAACTACTTTTGACTCAATATCAACATAAAACTACTTTTGAATTTACTCCGATACAGACCCTTAACTTATAATAACGTGTAAAAAACGTTAACATTTATTACAATTTTCCTTAAAGATTAGCCTAAAAAGCTGAGACCAAAATGATTTGATTTCCACTTTTGGAGACAGGTAAAGAGTAACCAGTCAGGAGCAGAAAGCATGTCATCTGTTGCTGATTCAATGAATAGTTTAATGTATGTAAAGAAGATAGCTTGAATAAGCACACAAATACCACGGTGATATTAAGCTGATGGTGTCTAAAAATAACAAAACGAACGGATGAGCCTGAGCCAGATGTTCGGGGCTCATGTTCACATTGAGCCCGAATAACCTGAAAACAGTGTAGTGAACTGCTTACAATTAATACGATTAACAGATGACTTGTGTTTAATATTAGTTTGAGGTGAACCGACTCTACCTGATTCCGTCGCTTCAAATTGACCATGTTCCCAGTGCATCACAAACAGCTATTTCCCGTCTGAATGACTGTTGTTGAACAGACAGCGGCAGGACAACAACTAACTCATGCTCCATGCGCTAATCACTGTCAAAAGACGGACGCTGATTGGTTTGATACAAGACACGGAAGTGCCAACGCTGGGTGCTGACTTCCGTCGTAGTGGCATTTGGACCCTGATCTGTACATAGTATACTATTTATCTTAGCGCAGACTCTAATGATAATTAGGTTGCTACCTATGTCCTGTTACATGTCTGTTTCCCCTGTGATAACAAATGTAATTCAGTGTTTTAGGTTTATTAATGGTCCACTGATGCCATCTATTGGCGAAGGTTGGTAATGCTCGGTAACGCGCTGTCTGATGTTGTCATGGTTACCAGCCGCACGCTCGTC
Source organism: Trisopterus esmarkii (assembly GCA_027123545.1). Lineage (NCBI taxonomy): Eukaryota > Metazoa > Chordata > Actinopteri > Gadiformes > Gadidae > Trisopterus > Trisopterus esmarkii. The sequence continues at coordinate 11,548,359 of JAOPJL010000125.1, forward strand.
GTCGTTCTATTTCGTGGAGGCTACGACGTATACGAAATAAAGAGTAGACGCCGCTTCGACCGCTAGTGCCCACTGGCGCTAACCATTTAATTAATCAAACCTCACCAAATAATAAAGAATACCAAACTGATTTTTTTTGCTGCAAAGGTCATACATGTTGCTATGATACAGGACACATGGTGCGGCTTGTTTTAAAATTCACAGTGGGCTTAACAGTAATAGACTATTGTGATATATGATATGAATCAAAAATGGGAACATAATCCCCGAAAAGGGGGAAATTTCCAGTTTGACTAGCAATCTGATTGGAAAACCTATGTGTCTTAAAAACAAAACGGGGATAGTTTTTTCTGTATTTAACCAGGGACAGGCCACCAAAAACTGGGACGACTGGTCACCCTATGATATGTGATGTAGGCTATGATAGGTATTAGGGTAGCAAAGCTATATAGGTAGCAAATCACACACTATAAATATGATAGAGAAGCAGAAACAGGGGCAGTAAATTCAGCTATTTTAATAAATTGAAGAAACAATATAACCATAAATATTACTATATATGAATATATACATAGCCTACATAAACAATACATGAATACATTAGATATCTATGTATAAGCACATAAAAGTGTATGAGCTAAAACCTCTGAAAGAGGCCTTTTATTGCAGAGCTTCTTTCTCGTGCTCCCTTTCTGCAGTTCAAGAGATGCGAGTTTGGCAATGTGGTGCAGCCTTAACTTGTGAAACACAGACACAACCAAACAAGTCAAAATGATGGTTGTCGATGCCAAACTGTGTCTCCTCCTGAAAAGTAATCCCCCACGTCTTGTTAAGCATGGTCCGCCGATTTGAGCAGGAATTTGCTGCACAGTGCTCTGGCATTTTGTGTTTTCTGCTGTTACGCAACTGACCGCTCCAAGATGGCGGCCGCATTTCTTGCACCCAGCAGCTAATGCGGCGTCTACTCTTTATAATGTCTACTGGCTACCAGAGCCCGTCTACGGAGAGCCTTGGCACTCTCTAATGAGCCCCCTTGTATCTAACTTGGTTGCAGTTCCATTAGAATTCCACTGGGGGTGATCGAATGAGTGCAGATTGAATGGGGGTCTATGGGGCTAGACGGCTAAATGTGTCTCTTTCACCTGCTTGTCGTTGAAATGTCGCAGATTGTATTGTAGATTCCACCAGTTCAATATAGATTAAAGTTCAAAAGTCGAATTAATGAGTACTTATGTCCTTTTGATTTCTTACAGTTTGGGCCGTTGTTGGCCGTACACGCTAGCATTCTTTCTGCTAATGAATGCTGATTGGTCAGGGATGGACTTGCGATTGATTACGACCAGAGACCTCTTGATGGCATCTGAAGCTGAAGCAGAATCAGAAACATTATCTTAAGGAGGACAGTTAAGTGAACTAAAAAAATTTAATATTCAGCTGAGTGTATTCTTTTAACCCCCCCCTTTTGAATGTGACTCTCAAATTACTTTAAAAATTACACCCGGAGAAAAGTGGAATTTGAGGGGGAAACCCCGTCGACTCCCATTCATTCTGCACTCACTGGCAAGCACCCTTGCATGAACAGAGATGTCAGTTCAGAAACCGGAAGTCACCAGAGAGTGCCAGTTCTCTTCATAGACATAATAAAGAGTAGACGCCGCATTGGAGGAAGGCCGAGCTCCGTGAGTCACCAACGACGTGCGTCGCGACGTATGTCGCATTGGTCGCTCGTCTGGCTGCTTTTGGTCGCTGTGGTCGCTGGCTGGCTTGGTCGCTCAAAGTCTATGGGTGGTCGTTAACTCGTCGTTAAATCCGTTAATTAGCATGTTGTTAACGTTTTTTGCGACAGATGAAGGACCAGAAAGCCATGATCTCTGGCGAAACCTACCTACAGCTCTTTATTGCTAATATAATTTTAATATTTTTCTATTGAAGTAGTTTAAAATGATGTAATGTATTAAAATTGTAATAAAAGAATCGCAGTAAAATAAGTTTTTGGGGCCAAGCTTTTTTCAATGGCCAACCAGGGTGGCAGATCAGATCTAACGTCCTTTGCATGTGCAAACTGCCAGTACACCATCACTGTAGCATTGGCAGCCCAGTAGTAATGTAAAAAACACGGTAACCCCAGTCCGCCATGCTCCATGGGTTTTTGAAGATGGGCTTTTGAGATCCTATGTGCTTTATATCCCCAAATGAAAGGCATTATAATAGAATCAATTGACTTAAAGTAGGATTTAGGAATATAAATTGGGAGACCATCTTTACTGCGTTCACACGGCCAATAAGGGAGATGGTTAACGTTCTCCATTTCTCTATGTTCTCCTTTAGTTTGTTCAACCTTTCCATGAAATTGATCTTAAAAAGAGTCATTGGATTTTTAGATAATTTAATGCCCAGGTACTTTATACTGAACAGATTTGTTTTAAACTGCGTATTGGCTAGGAATGTTGGGTCCAGATCTGCTGTCAACGACAAGAGTTCACTTTTTTGCCAGTTTATGGTGTAACCCGAGACTTCGCTGAAATAATCAATTAGCTGGAGTAGGTGAGGGACAGAATTCTCGGGGTCGGTTAGAAAGATGGCGATGTCATCTGTGTACAGAGAAATCTTATGGTCCATCCCACCTAGAGTTAATGGCTTTATAAGTGCGTGCCGCCGCATGCTAATAGCCAAGAGCTTGATGGCCAACGCAAAGAGGAGCGGCGAGAGGGGGCCGCCCTGGCGCGTGCCCCTCTGAAGGGCGAAGGGTGTGGACCTGTCCTGGTTCGTTAGAATGGAGGCAGTGGGATGGGCATATATTAAACGCACCCAGGAAATAAAAGAGGCCCCAAGACCGAACTCCTCCAGCACCTTGAGCAGATACCCCCACTCAACCTGGTCGAAAGCCTTTTCCGCGTCCAGGCACAAAACAGCTTGTTTGGAAGAGCTGTCAAATTTGTTACACATAATATTTAGGACTCTTCTAACATTAAAAAATGAGAACCTATTGGGGATGAACCCGGTCTGATCTGTGTGAATAATGGATTCTAGAAACTTGTTTAGTGTATTTAGTTAAGCATAGAAATTGGTCATATGAAGACGGGTTAGTTTCCTCCCTGTCTTGTTTTAACAAGAGAGAAATGTTTGCGTTATACAGTGTTGGTGGGAGCCTTTTCGCTTCGGTTGAGTCTGAGAACATTCTATGCAGGATCGGGGTTACTTGGTCTGCAAACTTCTTATAAAATTTGACTACGAAGCCATCTGGTCCAGGGCTCTTGCCGTTATGCAGCGATTGCAAAGGAATGCAAAGGAATACCTCCCTATCTTGAAAAAGTATTGAAAGAAGTTATCCGCATTGTGAACTTCATTAAAGGCAGCGCACTCAACAACGACTTTTTGACCAGCTGTGAACTGACATGGGGCGGAACACACGCACTTGCTGTTTCATACAGAAGTGCGCTGGCTCTCCAATGGTAGAGACAGCCATACCCAAGCCACTACATGTTTACCACTGTGACAACACAAAGAAAAAATTTATGTCACTGACACAGATGTGAAACATCTGACTTATTCAGACTCACCTAGTTGCACTCATCGATGACTTTGATTGCTATTATCCAACAGAGATATGACATTTTGAGTGACAAAAGGTGGATTCAAAATCCCTTTAAATTTGAGAGTCCAGAGTCATTGCTGGAGCTGGGACTAACCCCTGCTGAAGAAATAGCTGTTACATCTGAGCAGTGATCGCACGCTGAAAAGAAGACATGAATGCATGACATTATCTTCATTCTGGATAAGCATCTCATCTGAATATACTGCCCTAAGTAAGGCAAGCATTTTGCAACTCATCCCTTTCACAACCATATACAAGTGTGAAGTGGGATTTTCTGTTCTCACAAACATGAAGACAAAACACAGAAATAGACTGAACACTGCAACCGATATGCACGTTGCCCTCTCCACTTGTACACTGGACTGGAATGCAATACTGAAAAGCAAGCAGGCCCACCTATCACATTAGCCAGGTAAATAGGACATTGTGTGCTTAATGAGAGTGGACGTGGAATAGACCTGATGTTTATGTGAATACTGTGAATTACTATATCGTATATATTGTATTTTTGCATTCTGTTTACATATAATATCTTATCTGGTTTGATTGTTAACTGTTCGAATTGTGTTTGTTTAACTTGAGGGGAATTAAAAAAATTAGAGCCTGTTAAATCCGCCTAAATGCATTTCGGTTCGGCATTTTGGTCTAATAAGTGTATTATGTTTTCAATAACACGTACATAAAACAAAGTTGTGATTTATCTCTTTGAAATGGCTGGTTTAAGATCATATATAAGGTGATACGGAGATGGCAGTGGTCAGCAATGTTAATTTATGCACAAATTTGTTCTTCTCACAATGTATAGATAAGGCTTATTGTGAAATGGGTCTCGATAGTTTGTAATTTAAAAAAAATGGGTCACCAGAAATAAAGTTTGGGAAACACTGTTCTAAAGCACACTGGAGATTTAAGTTAGGTAAGTGCTAGTACTGCTTCTTGGTACCTTCTCAAAATCATCTAAAAAAATATTTGAAGAAATGTAATGTGATCATTGTGATACAAGGATATATTATTTCTAATATTATCAACACAGACATTTACATCGATATTCAGGCATTATAATTGGTTTGCCTCGGTTGTACTTTGGAGTGGGTAAAACTGTTTTTATCGGCAGGCTAGCAGATCCCCTCGACTTGTGCTAGCCTAGCACAAGCGATTTCTGCAACTAGAAGGACTGAATGAAGTGTTGCAAACGGTCTCCGATGATAAATAACACACTGGCTCACTTGGAAATTCGGTCCGATGTCAAAAATCCCGAACTACCCCTTTAAAGTAATCTAGAGTAATGAATAAAAATAGAAAATGTAATCCAACACATAAGGGATTACTGTGCATAGAAATGCCAGTGATATTTATGATCTTTTTGCATGTCGCTTTGGATAAAGGCATCTGCTAAGGGCCATAACCATATTTCAGTTAAATTCAGCTGAGGGTTGTACAGTCAATGCAAAGATTGATAGTTAGAGTGTAGATGAGTCGAGTTATGGGCTGTTTCCCAATGTGAAGGCTACAGCCTTGCTAGAACGCTTCCTTGCGAGTCGCGTCCTATGGAGATGAGGTAAGAGTGCTGGCTAGAGTGCTGCTTAGCGTTCAGAGATTGGAACGACTTGCTAGTGTGGAAGCGCTTGCGCTTCCGCTTTATAATACTGATCCAGTAATAATAAATAGTAATATTTTAATTGTTAATTGTTATTGGATACAATAAATATAGTTTGTTTAAACACCAGCTATGATCATATTAAAACAAATGAATCCATACAAAAAACAGCCTCATCATTACTTTGCAAAAACGTAAAAAAATCACACAGGTCTTTAAGCTTAATTGTTTACATTTTCATGATTTATCTATAAAAAAGATATACGTCACGAAATATTTCTGAAGACGTTCAAATAACTTCACTTATGTTAAGCAATGTTTCAAATACCCCGCTCAGCATGTGAACGCAAAGGATTGTGGGGATTTTGGCTCATTTGAGGATGCATCGATGCATCCTTGAAAAATCTAGGAATTCTTAAAAACAAAGGACCCGAAAAGGGCACGAATTTCCGAGTGTTCTCAACATTGGAACAGTGCTTGTGGGCGTTCGATGACGTCGCGTCCTTAAAAGCGTGGTCGTTGAGCATGCTTCCTTCACATTGGGAAATCGCCATGGTTGGCCAGAAACCAGACACTGAACATAGAAACCATCAACTTCAGTCTCTTCTCTTAATAGTTGTCTTTTCTTAATTGCACAACCTTTGAACAATTATCGGTTTTCTATGGGTACGACTAGGGAGGTAGTTAGATATGCTTCTTAAAATGTATATCATAGTCAATACTAGAAAATTTACTGCAGAAATCGAGGCGCGTTGGTCTAGGGGTATGATTCTCGCTTTGGCTGCAAGACGTCCCGGTTTCAATTCACGGACAAGCCCTCAGTTTCATGTTCAATATTGTACATGGGTTTGTATGGGTGACCAAATGTATCTTAAAAGTCTACATGAATCTCATTGCAGTCCCTAATACTAGGTAATATTCCTAGTTGCTGTATTGGTCTCAGTTGCCGTCAACCTGCAAATATGGTATTACTTAAAGCAATACATATTGGAACATATCGTGAGGCAAATACAACAGGACAGGTCATTGCCAAAATGCAATGAGTAGTGTACATATTTCACACTTTGGACAAGGTTGTATAAATTAATTGATTTCACCCAAGATTCCATGGTATATTGTGAATCGCACTAGACTATTGATACAGTGATCTGAGATCATAGCGCGGTGGAGCATTGTGGATTTTTCATTCTTCCCAAACCGACAGAATTCACAATAAGAAGCATATAAAGCTTGGTCACCTATTCAACTTCAACTACTGCGTATGCTCTAGCATTGTTTCTCATTCTCTCCCATTTGGGTTAGTGTGAATAAAAGATAAACAGATTGAGACCTTGTGTACGTCTTCTAGTAATGTTGTAGTTTTTTGGAACAGATTCTAAGCTTTTAAGTGAGCTATTGTGAGTGCACAGTAATGCGTATTGAGGAAGCCTTTCATAATACTCTTTACACAAACTTTACTGTCTGGCAGTGGTATGATTTGAACTCACTCCTCCAAACTGTTTTAAACCTAACTCCAGCTCCTTAGACCGCACGACCACACTACAATTCTAAACAGAATATCTTAGTGGCCTTTCAAAAAGATGTTTCATTGCAAAGGGTTGCCTGCCATTGCAAGAATTTTAAACAACGCCTCCTTGAACTTGAGCCTAAATCTAGCACCTTGGACAACTCGGCAACACTATATCACAGGACATCTGT
>JAOPJL010000125.1:11922440-11937173 GCA_027123545.1 Trisopterus esmarkii
AGGCAGGAGACGCAGAGGACAAAGCTGATCCCGAAAGCTGCCTGCTGTAGGCGGCAGGACCACACGGAGGGACGACCAATGAACACCAGCGCACACAGGAAGCAGAGCTTGAGTGACAGGAGGAGCAGGAAGCTCAGCTCTGAGTTATTTGCACGCACCTGGAGGTGGAATATGAGAAACAACACGGTTAACATGAAGTAAAACGATTGGTCTGAGGTAAAACATGGAGGTGGAATATGAGAGACGACATGGTTAGCATGAATAAGTTATTGTTTCAAGTAAAAATATTGGTTATGCACTGAGCCCTCACCACAGGAGTGTTATGGTAGCACAAAAAGATGACAAAAACAGCTGTAGTGACCACGACACCAGACACAGCTCCAGTTGTCAGGACGATTCCCATTGTCTCATTAAAAGACAGGAAGTCCACTTTGCGTGGGATACAGGCTGTGTGCCCCGGGTTGGACCAGAACTCAACAGGACATCGCCTGCACTGATGGGAACCTGAGAGGGTCATACCGAAAAGGCAATGAGAAATGGGAAGAGAGTCCGACTGCGTCTAAAGACATCAACCTACACTATTATGCAGGGTAATTTGTTCCTGAAACACACCAATTGAAGTGTTTTTGTCCCTTACCAGTCACATTGCTGACCTCTCCATCAGTACAGGGGATACAGTCAAAGCAGCAGACAGGCTCTCCTTTCCTATTGGCTCTTCGGGTTCCTGGGGGGCAGCTCTCACTGCATACCGAAATAGGCACCTAAAGAATTAAGGAAACTCAATGAGTCAGGTGTTAACATTGGATTATTATTGTATCATTATCCTGTTTAAGATGGCTATCACTTTGACTACCTGACTGGAGCCTGTAGTCCACTGAATAGATGTTTTGTTCAAGTGTAATTCCAAGCCATCCACTCGACCAATCAGAACTAGTTTCAGTGACCCATCAGGGGTGGTCTTCCAGTTGACCAGGTCATAAGCAGCTGGGATGTCGGCTCCTTGGAAGAAGAACTCCTCCCCGTTTGGAGTAGTGAAGTTCACCTTGTTCAGGTGCTCTAACAACTAAGAACAACATATGGTCATCAGTAGGATAACTTAGTTTGGTAAAACATGTATGAGACCTCAAATAGTACGTGAAACAAATGTGCCCAAATTTTAAAGCTTCATCCATGTAATTTTAAATCCCCACACAATGAAAATCTTGCTTGGTGTCAAGTTTATTGTACCTCTTTATGTGTAATGTTATAAGGTGAGTTACAGGTGGAGCTGTTGTCTCTAGGGGAACTGGCTTTATCAAGGCACGAGAGAAGGCTGTGCAGAGCGTGGGCTGCAGCATACACAGCCAGGTAGGCATTATATGCAACCCTTAAGCTGGTAGTGTCAGTAAAAATATTCTGTACGCCCTCAAGTGTCTCTCTGCCACTGCACAGCGAAGCTGACAGTGGAGACCTGTTGGCATGAGAAGCAGTCGAGACATTTGTACTTGAACTGTCAGACATGGACTGAGGATTTGACAGTGTCATTGAAAGGCTACATTCAAACTCCTTTTCCCAGAATTCCCTTAGAAGTAAATCAGCAGGGCGATTTGAGGGTTTTAAGCCCTGGAGGTAACTTTTAAATCCAGGTATCCCAGCACTCCGAATAGCAACACCTAACACACCACTTGCCACGTTCAAAATGGCAACATTTTGTAAAAGATCTTTGCTAGTACTCCAAGCCTCACTGGCTAGAAATTGTCTATCAGTCACCTACGAAGAGAGAAGAGAACATCATTCAACAACCAGAAAATTATGAAGCATTTCATTTCACAAATTTATTTGGATATTTCATAATAGCCTCTCACGTTTCTCTTGGCCAGTTGTAGAAACAACTCCCGCACATCTGTATACCAGGTAAAGATCACTATCACTCTTGCAGTGGAATGCTGAATAGTTGTGGCTGCACGTTTTGCATCTTCCTCAATAGTCTCCCTGCTCACAGCTTCTCGAAACGCCAAACACACCCCTGATCCCTCAATCTCCTCCTGAAATGTCTGAAAATAGCAAGAGAAATGAATATATCAAATGATCCTATCAAATGATCGAGGATTCTTTCCAAAGCTTTCTCTAACATTGATACAAATAAAACATTTTCTAAAAAGTAATAATAAAATTAATAACCTGAATTGCCAGACGCCCATAGTTATTGTTTGCAATGACTGCTCCAATCCAAGTCCAGTTGAAGAGTATTGCAAGTCGGGCCATGGTCTTAGCCTGGTAGACGTCACTGGGAATGGTCCTGAAGAAGTTGGGAAACCGATGTCTGTCGCTAAGACAGGGACAGCTAGCAAGGTAGCTTATCTTAATGGGTGAAACATAAAAGGTAAATAGCATAGACTTGAATCAATTGTTGAAGTAAACTGTCATAATCAAACTTGAAAATAGATTACAATGTTCTTCGGATATTACTGATGATGAAACTCACTACTGGAACAGAGAGAGAGGCCAGTGTCCTAGACAGTATTATGGCTGTTGTAGAAGAAGCCCCACCGATGATCACAGGTACAGATGGGCCCCCTGATGAAAGTAATGCATGTAAAATAGAGACAGAAAATCATTCAACAGTACATGAGGAGGAGACCTCATCATACCAATCTGTCATTGTACCTCTCATAGCTGAGGATTGTCCAGACATATGTGATTGCAGCAAGATGGCTGTGGAGTTACAACTCTCCCTCTCTCCCCCAACCAGTGAGAATGCTCCATGCAGCACCCAGGGGTGTAGGCCACAGCAGTCAAGGATTCGGTAGTTGAGCTTCACACCAGGCAGAATGACAGGGTTTCTGTTGATTTCTTCCACTGCAAACTCCATGGCATAGGCAGCCTTCAGTGACTCCACTTGCAACCTAATACCACAGGACGGAGGTTCACCACCAGCAATTATCTCAACCTCGCACTATTTAGATTTTTTAATAAATAGTGAATTTTTCAGTATTTAACGAAGAACAGACAGATCATCAAATGCAACGAATTGGTGATTGTTAAAACATACAAATCATACATGGTGAGTGCCTTTACCCAGTGCATGGATTGTAGAACGGGGGCTTAATGAACTCCTGGTCTATAACAGGCGGTCGATAATGAAGGTTAAAGAGCCCACCAATGATGACGTCTCCATCTTGACCCTGGTTGAACTTCTCTACTCTTGAGCCCCAGCGAGAGCACATGGATGCCTTCACCCCCTCCAAACCCACCCTGAGCCCCACATCCCTGCTCACCATCACAACAAGCAGCAGGGAGGGAGCCCTGGAGGACCACACAGTCAGGAGTAGAGACACCCAAGACATGGGCGGACCAGAGGCCAATAACATCAAGGAGCACTACTGAGGCTGGAGACGCAATGTCAAATTATGTCAACCGTGATTGTAAGTAAATTGTAGACATAAAAAAGACAAATAACATGGAGCAGGTGTATATCCTTCTGAGAAAAAAAACAGATTAGTTTGAATTGAAATATAGAAAATATGAAAGCAGGTAAAAAGGGTAAGTTAATTTGTCTCTCTCAATTCAAAATTGACAAATACTTTTTCACCCTCAAATGCTCAAATTTAAAAAGAGGATAAAAGGCCCCACATTTAAACCTAAAACTGCATTTTATTTAATTGAAGACTTATTCTCATGCTGTAATTTCAAATTGCGGGGCAATGGTATCATTTGTAACGTACCACAAGTCTTTGCAAATTCTGGGTGCTGAGCTGGGTTTTATAAATGTGGTAACGCCTGGAAGCTTTGTAAACAAGATGATATATTCACATACACATAAAGCCACTCCTCTTTAGAAACAACAATTAGGTCACTGAGTGATAAGCAGGTGACAAACTTAGTGTATAAGAAAAGGAATCCATTATAAACATCATAACACTACACAGCACGCTTTTGGACCAATGTTTTGAAATCTCGAACTTTTAAGCAATTTTGTAAGAAGTGCAAAATATTGGGAATTCAATAACTTGAGAGAAAAACTTCTATAACATAATACCCTTTAATATAAGAGTTTAAAGAACAGAAACACTATTGTTGAACCAAGTCTGTACATAAAACTTACATTTTCCAGCCTAGTTACTTTTCTTGATGTTTACATTTGTATTATGTTATCATTACAATTGATATTCATTCGAAAAATTTCCGGTAACACTTTATAATAAGGTTCCATAATAAATAGCAAACTAGTCATTACCCTTTGTTAATATCTGTTAATTGTTACTAAAATATCTATTTGGCACAAGTTAAGTTTTTTCATCATTAATTACATATTAGTTGTTTGCACAAAATCTTAATGTTTTAACAAATAGAAAACTATCTATTAACTAATATTGTATTAATATTTGTTAATAGTTAACGAAATGTTTTTTGGCACTAATTAACAGTTATTTCTTACATCATTGAAATGTTAAATGTTTATTTACAAACTATATGTTAACATAAAAGTTAATGACATATTGTTATTTAACTAATTGTTATTAAACTGTGCTTCTGCCTATCCTAATATGAACCACTCCTCATAGGACCCTTTCAATAAAGTTGGTTAAGCTTTATATATTAGTAATATACAGCTATCAGCGTGGGGACCCTTATAATAAAGTTGGTTAAGCTTAATTCATATATTAGTAATATATAACTTAGTATGGGGGGCCCTTATAATAAAGTTGGAACGATAATTATTAATTAGCTACAAATATTTCTTATAACATTCATTAACTATAGCAAATATTTTACAGTGGGTCTCTCACACTGGAAATTAATAATTTCAGCACACACTGTTGGGAATGGGGATGAAAATACCTTGTTTATAAAGTCAAAGAACTCTCCAATAGCTTTTTGTTTTCTACTGGAACACTCAGCACTTTTACATGCAGAGTCATAATCGGGTAACTAAACGAATAAGACCTCAACAGGACTTGTAAAATGCATGTAAACACCTTTATCCGATCTACTTCGCACAAAAATCGGCACGTGAACGGACATGCTAAACCGGATTAGAACACCTAGATAAGTCATTCATAGTCTCGTCTCTACCTGCATGTAAACAGCATCATTTCAGAGTTCACGTTCTGCGCATGCTCGAGATCTTTTCCGGGGGCCATGAGCCGGAAGTAGAAGTAGAAGAGAGTAAATGTGTTGTTGTCACCCTTGGAAAACGAGCAACGGCAATTTATTTAAAAAGGTGATGCAGAAGATAGTGGAAGCCGGTGAATGTAGTTCCCCTCTATAAGAAGCGTAACCCTGGCCGCGGGAGTGCACATGGCATGCATTCATTAAAGGTGGATGCACACAGACGCTATGCTTCGATTTCACTCAAGGCGGAATTAAAGTACATGTTTTCCTAAATATGGGTCATCAACAAGGTTGTATAGTAGTTACTTAGGGCACATTTGTCAAAATAAAAGTTTTTTTCTTCCAACGTCTTTACAATCTTTATTCTTTCATTGCGCACGGCCGAAATTCCGGGGATATTCTCTGATATTATGAATCTTAAAGACAGCGTCAGGCTCTCAGACTCTGCAGACTCCTCTGCCAGCAGGGCCAGCTCCTCTGGCTGGACTTCGCATACGACCGAGAGGTCAGAACAATGGAGCGTCAGAGAAATAATATGGACCCGAAGTGCACTGACAGCTGTCTACGGAAAACATCTTTGTCGAATGCTGTGGCTGCCTGAGCTTGTTGTTGTTGGTGACGTAAAGGGTTGGTCTCCTGGAATACTGATCACTGATGGTTAAACTGATCAAAAAAGATGATCAAACTAGCATCATAGTGTATAAAATGGTGTATCAAATAAACTGAGAAAGAGAGACGGGGTTCAACCGGAGTGTGAGAAAAAGAGAAAGACAGAGTGAGAGAGACAGAGCACAAGAAAGTGAGGGTGGGCGAGAGATATTTGTAAATAATTAATAATTACTGTTCCAACTTTATTATAATGGTCCCCCATACTGATAGTTATATATTAATTAAGCTTAACCAACTTTATTATAAGGGGCCCCACGCTGATAGCTATATATTACTAATATATTAATTAAGCTTAACCAACTTTATTATAAGGGTCCTATGAGGAGCGGTTCATATTGGGATAGGCAGAAGCACAGTTTAATAACCATTAGTTAATAATAAAATAATATGTCATTAACTTTTATATTAACATATAGTTTGTAAATAAACATTTAACATTTAAATGATGTAAGAAATAACTGTAACTACCTAGTAAATAACTAGTGCCAAAAAACTTTGAGTTAATGTTACGCCCCATTCTAGGGGCCTAGGACGCAACATGAAAACACCCCTTTTCCCCAACTCCCAAGTAGCCACTAGCACACATGTTGTTCCCTTTTAAATGATTTACAAGATTTATTTACATGAACAATTATCACAGCAACTAAGGTAGGCTTCAGGGTGGACCCAGGCCAAACTAACAAACAAAACGTCCCTATCTGAAACAAAAGACTCTAACCTAAGAAAACAAATGACAATTAAATCAGCTCCCTTTCTACTGAAAAACAGGAGGAAACAATACAAACTGAAATGGCAGTCCACCCCTACTATTTGGACAGGAACTTCCCAACTACACATACAGGACATAAAACACGTGTGGCTTGTTGGGAGAGGAGGATGGAAGTGCTGGCTGCCACGGTGTCCATCTTGACTCCTTTTATTCTGGCCTTGGCCAATCACCGTCCCCGACCGAAACGAGTGGACCAATCCCCACCCGGGAATGGCACATTCCTATTTACATAGAAAATTGACAGAACACACAAATCCACACACACAAACACAGAATACAAAAACTACGACCACAGTCGTAACACCCCCACACCCAAGAATTAAACCCTCCCCTAATTGTTTTAATTCTCATGGTTCTGAGGAACACCGAGATAATGCGTCTGCTATTATATTCTCAGTACCTTTTTTGTGGTGAATCTGCAGGTTGAAGTCCTGCAGAAGGAGAGACCAGCGCATGAGCCGCTGGTTGGAGTTGCGCATGTTCGCAAGGAATGTTAGTGGGTTGTGGTCTGTATACACAAGAACAGGCTGTGAACTCGACCCCGTATACACTTCAAAATATTGCAAGGCTAGTAGGAGAGCAAGAGCTTCCTTCTCAATAGTACTGTAATTAAGCTGGTGCTTATTGAACTTCCTAGAGAAGTAGCAAACAGGGTGGTCTATAGCCTGCTCATCCTCTTGTAAGAGTACAGCACCTGCGCCGCATGCGCTGGCGTCAACTTCTAATTTAAAAGGACGTGCAAAGCAGGGCGCAGCGAGGACAGGTGCGCTACACAGTAACGCCTTGGCCGATTCGAAGGCAGCCTGACAAGCGGGGGACCACACAAAGTTTTTCAACGGACTTACAAGACCTGTTAGAGGAGCCACAACATCAGAGAAATTTCTACAAAACCCACGATAATAACCACACATACCAAGAAAACGGCGCAGCGCTTTCTTGGACTGTGGAGGCGGGAAATCAATGATAGTTTGCACTTTTTCAGCCAACGGACGCACCTGTCCCTGACCAACCTGCTTACCCAGATAGGTAACGGTGGCCTTGCCAAACTCACATTTTGCGAGATTAAGCGTGAGGGAGGCCTCACGAAGACGCCTGAAAATGAGGGACAGTGTGTTAAGATGATCGGACCAGGTGGAGGAGTAGGCAACTACATCATCGAGATATGCCTCACAATTTCCAACACCAGACAACACGAGATGCATCAACCGTTGGAAAGTAGCGGGAGCATTACGCAGCCCGAATGGCATAACAGTGTATTGTAGGAAAGTGTCGGGTGTGACAAAAGCTGATATTTCGGACGCACGGGGTGTTAGAGGAACTTGCCAATAACCTTTTAACATGTCCAGCTTTGTCACGTACTGGGCGGAGCCTACCCGGTCTATACAATCCTCCATCCTAGGGAGCGGAAAAGAGTCAGGTTTTGTGACTGAATTTACCTTTCGATAGTCATTACAGAAACGAGGGGTGCTGTCGGGTTTCGGTACCAAAACACAGGGTGAGCTCCACGCACTTGCACTGGGAACAGCTAACCCATGCTCGACCAGGTAATTCACCTCCTGCTGCATCAAGGCCCTTTTTGTCGGATTAACTCTGTACGCATGCTGTTTTATTGGTTTGTGGCTCCCCACGTCAACATCATGGTACAGCACAGAAGTTTGACGGGGATGATCAGAAAACAGCAACAAGTTATCCTCAATCAACTCGGTAATATCTGCACGGGCTGAGGCAGACAGATGAGACAAAAAAATCTCCAACTCACCCAGAACCTCTGAATTTCTCAAACGAGCGGCTGGCATCAATCCACTTTTCTCGGCCAGACCATCATCAGCAAGATTGTACTGAGTAGGAACCACGGACACAGACATCACAGGCGCAGCAGGAGTCTGTGGGAGACCACTCAGTCGGGAAAAATAGCGCTTTAGCATGTTTATATGGCACACTCTGGATTTCCTTTTCCGATCGGGAGTATGGACAACATAATCTGTGTCACTTATTTTTCTGTCCACCGTGTATGGACCAGAAAACCGAGACTGTAAGCTTGATCCAGCTAACGGAAGCAGCACCAGAACTTTATCACCAGGGCTAAATACACGGAGTACTGACTTTGCGTCGTAACGACGCTTCATTTTCACTTGACTCTGTGCCAAGTTCTCACGAGCTAACTGACATACATCGTGGAGACGCTTACGAAAAGAACTAACGTAATCCAGCAGATTATGCTCCGTTCTCGGTGACTCTGACAGCCACTTTTCTTTAAGGAGCCGAAGAGGACCACGCACAGTATGGCCAAACACCAGATCACAAGGACTGAAACCTAACGATTCCTGCGGAGTTTCTCGCACGGCAAACAACAGCAGAGGGAGACCTTCATCCCACTCTCGATTAGACTCAAGGCAGTATTTGCGCATCATGGATTTCAAGGTCTGATGAAACCTTTCAAGTGCGCCTTGGGACTCTGGGTGGTACGGACTTGATGTCACATGTTTAATTTTTAGTTCTTTCATTACCTGTGCGAAGAGTTTGGACATGAAGTTTGTGCCTTGATCACTCTGAACGGTTTTAGGCAAACCAAAAGTAGAAAAGAACTTAGTTAGGGCTTTCACCACTGGTTTGGTTCGGAGAGTGCGCAGCGGGATGGCCTCAGGGTACCGCGTCGCAGCGCACATCACTGTCAAAATGTATTGGTGTCCTGATTTCGTTTTGGGCAACGGACCTACACAATCTATCAACACACGCTCAAACGGCTCCCCGAGCACCGGGATCGGATGCAGAGGGGCCGGAGGGACAGGTTGATTTGGCTTTCCGACCATTTGGCACGTATGACAGGTGCGGCAATACTTTGTCACGTCAGTTTTTAATCCGGGCCAAAAGAAATTGCGCAACACACGATGGTAGGTCTTTTTAATACCAAGGTGGCCAGCTAATGCAGAGTCATGTGCAAGACTCAAAACTTGTGCACGAAAGCCTTTTGGCACAACCACCTGATTAACAGTGCGTGTCTCACTGGAGTCGGGACTCCACCGTCTCATCAAAACACCGTCATCCAGAAAATACACACGATTTCCGTCTTCCTCGGCGGCTACTGCAGAGGACAGACACACTGTTAAAGACAGATCCTTTTCCTGAGCGTTAATTAACATTTCACGCCTTACATTTAAACTCAGATCTGGATCAGCAAGAAATAGCTCAGACTCATTCACACATGTTGCTACTTTGTCACACTCCGTAGCAGGAGACACTGAAAAGGAGGGCTCACCCTCACCTAACGTAGCCATGAATGATTCACACAAATCGACAGAGTCACCCAGTTTACGAGCCTGTGCACGCGTAACGGCGCACACAGGGAACAATTTCGGCACTGCAGAAGAGACAGAGGTGGGGCAACCAGCAGATGCAACCGAACTGGGATCCGTAATCACTTCAGGCAGAGGAAACACATTTCCTCCGGCCAGATCGTTTCCCAAAATAAATGAAATGCCACTGATTGGAAACCGCGGGAGTACGGCAACTTTCACATGTCCTGAAACTAAGGGGGATTGCAAATGGACCATGTGAAGTGGGGCGTTCAGTTCACACATTTTAATTCCCCAAACGAGCAAATCAGAACCGCAGGAAGTGTTGCTTGAGAGTGGTAGAACACTAGCAAGTATGAATGAGTGATAGGCGGCGGTATCGCGAAGAATAGTTACAGCGACTTTATCAGATTTCTCAGTTACAGACACAACCCCAGCTGAAACAAACGGCTTGAAACGAAGGTCAATGTCATCATGTACCTCTGAGCTAGGTAACGGCTCAGGACGCTTTTCAGGCGGGGACGCAGTGTTAATGAAACCCACGCCTGCCGGAGGCTTAGCATTTTTCTGTTGTCCTTTCCGTCTAAGAACCGGACAAAGAGCAATCAAATGGCCTGGCTCATGGCAGTAAAAACACTCACGGCTCTCACCCGCCGCTGGTACTGTGCTTTTACGAAACAACTTTGGCGACCGGTTTTTGCGCTCAGGCAAAACACGAGGTGATGGCACAGAAAATACACTCTTGTGAGTTAAAATGAATTCATCAGCTAGCACCGCTGCTTTTGCTACTGCTGTTTCCTTTTGTTCATTCAAATAAACAACGATTCTTTCTGGCAAACACTTTTTGAATTCTTCTACCAGTATGAGCTCTCTCATTTCCGCCATGGATTTTACATTACACGCTTGGCACCACTTATCGAACAACACACTCTTGTCGCGCACAAACTCCACATAGGTCTGGTTAGCAGCTTTTTCCCTATTTCTGAATTTTTGCCTGTAGGCTTCGGGGACCAGCTCGTAGGCCTGCAACACAGTCTTTTTCAGGATGTTATAATCAAGACTATCCTCAATTGACAGACTGGCACAGACTTCCTGAGCTTTCCCTATTAGTTTGCACTGAAGGAGAAGGGACCAGAACTCTTTAGGCCAACTTAGGGCGGCAGCTATACGCTCAAAAGCGCTGAAATAAGAGTCGACCTCGGACTCACGAAACGGAGGGACTAGTGCAATGTGCTTACTGATATCAAAAGTAGGAGCAGAAACAGAGCCGTGGCCAAAAGGAGACACCGGGGTGGAGGCTACAGGGGCTTCTCTTTCGAGCTCAAGAGCTCTTATCCGCAGATGCATTGCCTGCACCTCAAGCTGCTTATTCTTGGTTTCAACCTCCTTTATTTGGAGGGCTAGGCGGAGATCCTCTGTGGTCAGGTTACCCATGACTGGATCTGTGACCGGCCCAAGCTTCACACCAGCAGCGAGCTTGCTAGCAGCCTCCGCTGCTTTCAGCTCTGCCATTGGCGCATCACTCGCCTCGTCACCCGCAACACCCTCAGCCGCATCAGCAGCTGGGTTAGGTAAAATACCCCGCTCCACCAGCTTTGCACACAGCAAATGCTTAATTTCTGCCTTCCTGGCACTGTAAGCCACATGCACATCATACCAATTGGCCAAAATCAATAGGTCTGCTTTTCGACATTTTTCAATTTTTTTTAACGACGGACTGCCCATGAACTCATTAAGTGAAAACTCCATAACTTTCCCCACACACCAAAATTTACCGCCAACCAGAAAAAACAATTAACTCACCGAAACGAAACGCGACAAGATCCTGGACGAGCCCCCAATTCATTCATTCTAATCTCCAATACACATTCCAGCATTTTAATGTTTGTGTTGTTGTATTTCAGGCACCTACCCAGTCAATTACTTCTGCCTTAATGTCTTTGTGTCTTGGCAATTCCTTCAGGCCACACATTGAACAGTACTCTGTCTCTAAAAGAAGAACAACAACATTATGTTATGTAGTGCTTTAAAATGTACTCTCACACTGCATTACTGAGAGGGAAGAACCTCAATAACCAGCAATAATACCAGCATGCAGCAGCTTCTGAGTTCCATATAGCGGTCAGTTAAAAACATTTATTTAGCAAAATTAAGCAATAGCTCTTACTGATAACCCTATAGGATGATCCAACGAAACCAACTTTTTTTTTAAACCACGCTGAACATGAATTAGAATGTTTACATTGAAAATGTTAGGTTGCACTACCTGTTTCAGGCCCATGAATAGATTTACATTGAAAATCAATACGTTTCAATACATTTGAAATGCAGTATAGGAACATGACTCTCCATGACCTAGGGGAAGGTGTGACATCTGTCTTTTTGTGCTTGTGTCCTCTAGAATATATGTGATTAAACATGCAAAGACAGATGTCACACCTTCCTCTAGGTCATGGAGAGTCATGTTCCTGTAATTCATTTTTAAATGCATTTCCAATGTATCGAAATGCATTGACTACAAGAAACAGGTTGTGCAACCCAAATGTCAAGGCAAGTCAAAGTCAAGTCTAATGTTCCAATGTTAACATTCTAATTCATGTTCAGCATGGTCAGACCTTTCAAAAAAAGTTGGTATCGTTGGATAATGCGGGGGGTGCACAGTAAGGCCCCCTAGCTCGCGGCCTACTAATAATTGTATGTATTTACCTGATGCGGACAGTAGCTCCTCTGCCATCTCTGCCCTGAGACGACCCATAGCCCTTGGTGAGTTCTTCATATTCAATGAAGGAATCGCTGACAAAAGACTGGATTGCCTCTTTAGCCATCTGATAGATGTCAAAATAATATGCGTTACTGGAGTGTAGTCAAGTACTTGTCAAGCGTGCTTAAGGGTGTTCTGAATCTTCTTCTAATACCTGCATCACAAATACCCCGCAGCTTGTTGAGTCCTGCTGAACCGGGTGTGGAATTGTTGCGGCTTTCCACTTGAGACTGCCCCACACTTGTTTGCCGTAAAGGTTTTGCCTCATCCGGAAGTAGCGCCTAGAAGACACAATGCAATGCACCAATGTCTAACATGAGTCATGATGTCCAAGTTTGTGCGCATTTCTGACAACTTTACAGATCTAGAACCATTTGACAAGGTTTATTTAAGGTTTATTATATATTTCTGAATCGCAAAGTATGTTGAACTGTGACACATCACATCGATTTCAGTTTGCGGTTGTATTTTGGTTAATTGATATTCACCCACAATTGAAACAATGCTTCACTGGTAGTCGGACAGTTAAGTTATATTTTGCATTATTTCTTACTTGTAGCATTGAACAGCAGTTGAGGAGAGGTGAAGATCTTGTTCTTCAGCAGCAGGATCCACCCTTGAAGGCGCATGAAGATACTGGGAAAACATAAGGAAAAAGCAGAAGCACATTATGAAATCCACAATTATCCTCTGCTATCGTTCTTTGCAAATCTTTGTGTTGTTGTAGCCTACTCACCTCGAACCACCGGTTTTAATTTAAGCACATTCACAAATGACACAGCAGCGTCAAAGTTATCCAGGTTCACCTGTGTAAAAATTAGCACAACGGCATGAGGCATACTATGTCTGATATGTTATTGTTTTTTTATAGTGAATTTATTTTGTTGGTCAAATTGGCAGTAAGCATCAATCAACACGTGTTACGGTGGCCTTACATTTCGCATCAGGTGTTGACTGATTTGCTCCCTTGAACCTCCAAGAATTACACCATTTGTGTAGTGGTCTAATTGAAAGATTCGATGAGCAGGGTCATACTGGTTAAGGGTAGCTCGCATGTAAGCTTCTATGACCTGTAAGGACATTCACCACATTCACACATCACAAGTTACATAATTAGAAGAAGAAGAAGCCTTATATTTTTCATTGCACAGGATACAATGCTACTGTGTTTTAAGCAGCTGCTGACTGCTGAGGCCGCTGCGATGAGCGCCGCTGTTCAAGCAGCTGCCAAGGCCAACGCGCACCACCTGGGGCCATGGGGGGTATTCCAGGTGCCTTGCTCAAGGGCACCTCATCGGGGGTCTTGGGTGGGATTTGAACTTTGAATCCTCTGATTAATGGTCCAGCCACATTATTTCCACAGTACATTTGGAAAGTTTTTAATATTATTATTAATATTTAATTTATCTGTGAATTTCATAAGAAAAAATATCTTAATCTTTTACCTGCATTAATTCATCCTTCTCAATGTTTTTGGATACATGAAATTAGGATTTAATTGTCAGGATTTTAGGAAGGAGGACCCAAATATATGACCAGTGAAAGAAGGCTTAAATCAATCAAGACTTTACTCAAACAGAAAAGAGTGTGTCAATAATATTAACACTCATGCAGAAATACTGGTATAGACTTCAGTCTCCCCCACAGCTGATTTCGGAAGTTAGAATTTAATACAATTGTATATGAACAAGCAATTCTGAGACAAAACGGATCAGGTGAGAACACCAAATGGGGGGAGTTACTTACCTCACCACAGATCAGTTTGTGTGGGCGTAAGGTCATAAATTCAGAATGCCGCAGAGTAAAACACTGGTCTTGTGACTTTAACACTGACTGACACCAGTTCAGTCTGACCTTGTTCCCACAGTGTTTTTGTCTGTAAAATAAATTGTATAAAATGACAACAAACTGGTTGAAAAACATTTTTGTTATATAACTTAGTTATATCTTATCATACCAGTGTACGTTCTTTCCCCTGGTCTACTGCGACCGGCGGCTGATTTGGTAGAAAATTTGACTCTGCTTTTGTCAGCTTTTTCTGAGATAGCTGGTTCTTCTTTCCTGACTTTGTGTCACGGAACAGACGAGGGGACCCAAATGCTGGACACAGGGAGACGGAGACGGAATAAAGGAAGGGGGTTTATTCC